>RXPK01001182.1:0-99167 GCA_004143645.1 Protaetia brevitarsis
CGCCACTGATATCACGTTTTCATTCGTTTCCTTACAGTTAAGTTAAATGTATACGATTAGCAGATTAGTTAACTGTGTAATTAATTTTGCAGTATGTTTTTTGTGGTGACTACGATAAGCAAAAACTTTGAAACATGATTTATTAAAATAATTGGAATCTCAGTATCCTATTACAAAATCGTTAATAAACATGTAGAATTTTATGCACTTATGACTGCACTACCAATAAATTGACTATATTTGCTTAAGAGATTCATCTCGGTGATAAGCGTCATAACCCAAATAGAGGTAGAATCTGTGTGTTTATGTTTGTACGTAGAAGTTTTCAAATATTATTAAATAAAGTAAAACTAAGTATCGTAATATTAGAATGTAAGCTACCACATCCAATTATGAAAGCTCAAATGTATTAGTAGTTTATAATGTGTACGATTTTTTATATGATGATCTTAATACAATTGCATTTTTAAGCCACAAGAAACGCATTAAGGCCACTACGAAGATATGAAAAAAGCTATAGGGTTGTACCTGGCACCAGCCAAGGCTGACTTAAAAATGAGTAATATAATATTCATTTTTAATGAGTACTTATTAAATTAAAAATTAAATAAATCGTTTGTTGATTTAGAACTTCAATTAAAAATATGATTTAATTTGATAAACCTTCAGTATGCCTTAAAAATGCAGATATCGTCATTAACTTGTATGTGGAGTGTGAAAAACAAGTTCTTGCCTTTAGACAACTCTATGTATTTATCAACTTCGTTATCGACTTATTACATTCTAATACACCAAAACAATTTTAGGTTCATTTTGACAATTAAATAGATTGCATAAAAAATCTCAATTTCAATAAATATTTTAGAAAAATAAACGCACTATTTTAAAAATGGAATAAATATTTTATTGAATTTTATCTTATATTAGAAAAAACATATGAAAAATATATTATCAAAAACCTCTCACGAAAATATTATTTAAAAATATTTTTAAAAATACTATTAATTTCGGTGTTGGGAGCGATTTGGAAATAAATCAGAGCAGTTTAAAATTATATTAGTCAAATATAAATTGTAAAAATAAATAATAGTAATCAAGATAATTAAGTTAATTAATGTTTTGAAGTAGTGTTCCGCCATTTATTAATTAATATTAGTGTTTATTATTTTATCAGTGTATTAAGTGTCGAAATAAATACTTTTCATTAAATATATTCTCTAAAACGTATAACTTAAACCATCGTTAAAATCTCAATTCATTATTTTCACTTACTCGTCCACGTCACATCAAATATGTCGTCGATTCGTACGTTATTAAAATTAAATGCCTGGCACGTGCCCTGGCCGCCACGTACGACGCGACGTCGGACTCATTAAAAACGCGTACACAATGGGAAACAATCGATAGAACAAACTTCCTTCCTCGAATATTATATCGTGAACGTTTAATATTTTCCGGCCGCTTGACGAAACGTCACTGTTATTGTTTCTTAAACGCTGGTCAATTATACTAATCTTCCTTTAATACGTGTTTGAACGGGGAGCATGCTCACGGTAATCCGGGGATTACTGCGAGCATGCTACTACTGATGGGGCACGTACAACGTACCCACGGCAATAACACGGAATATTAGAGAACCTATAAGAACAGAAACGTAACGTTTAGATTGACTTCATTCAAAGGGTTATATGTATTTGACAGTTGTCATACTAGTAATTAATATACAGTACGGTCCTAAACATTACCCTACAAGTAGTGAGGGGTTCCTCACAACTTTTGAGAAGGAAACTAGATGAAATTAAAGGTAATTTGTGATATTTTAACTGTATGTGATTTTGTGACACTTTTTAATTACACATTATGAAATCCCAGGAATCCTTAACATGGAAATGATTTTTTCCTAGAATGTTTTTAATAATTTCCGACAAAAGTAAATTTTGACTTCTTCCTAAATGGAACGAAAAAAAAAACTTACTATACAGTGTAAAAACAAAAATACTAATTGCTCAAATATACTAGGTAAATGTAAATAAAAAAAAAAAATTGCAAATTGTAACCACTAATTATAATTAATATTACAGATTTAGTGATGGGGCAATCGAATCCAAAAAGCATCCGATAAACTTAAATGGATATGTAGTTACTACGCTAAGAAAAATCGGAACTTTTTCTTGAACGTTCTGATTCTTTTGCTAAACGATTTCAAGTATCGTTCATACAGATACGATTCTTTTTAGTCGATAAGGAAAAAGAATCGTTAAGCAAAATGTAGTCGATAAGGAAAATATAGCCGAATCGATGAGATCATCCGCATGCTTGACAATAGTACGGCGTTTTTTTCTTTTGATTTTTTGCGATTTCTTTGTAACAGCTGCATGATATTTGTATACAATAATATATAAGATGGTCTTAATACACACACATACATTATTTCAGTGGAACTAGAATTGCATTATTGTTGGTTTAACATGATTTAGATAAATTTTAATGGTGGTGCATTTGCACAATAAATACAAGTTTTTTTTTTGTTTAGTTACAAAAACATAATTAAATAATCGAAACAATATTATTATATGCTAACATAAAATTTTCTGTTTAGTCTAATAAAGAAAATAACATAAAAATAATAAAAAAAAACAGATTTGGGAATTTCTATTTTCTGCTTCATCTTGGGATAGCTTAATTAGTTTGATAAACTGCACATTCACTATAAAGAGCAATTAGTGCAGTTCTCTATTTGTGAATCCAGTTCTTAAGACATTTGCTTTTTTTCATTGAAATTACACCTGCTTGGATAATTATTCAATCATATCTAAACAATGAAAATGTAGATGTAAATTGTGTATGACATTTACATTTTATATAGCATCCCAATATTCCTAATACAGTTGTTCAAGCAGAGTTGGGCATTAATGGATTAAATTTTTAATCAATTAAATTAATTAATTTCCCGATTTAACGTACACTTCTCACAGGAAAAATCGCGACACCAGCAATCCTAAATTTTAAATTTCTTGGTGAAATGCAGCTTTCAGAGGATATATGCACTTATCAAAGCCATAAATCACTTTTTTTGTGTGTATTATTGCGATCAAAGGTAAAGACTAAAAATTTAAACAGAAATATAATATATATAGAGAAAAAGATTTATATTTATTTTTGAATTTGATACATTTAATACTTTTTCGTTGCTACTGCCTGAAGCTGTGTTACAGACCAAAAAGTTAGCTATATTTCAATAAAGTAGAACGACATTTAGGATTACACAGGCGATAGCAAAATATATTCCTGAAAATACAATAAACGGAGGGTTCATAAAATAATAATTTCTTTGCGAACTTAATTGCTTTATTAAGAATTTTATAAAAATCTTAAACCCTGGTTTTGGTAATTTTTTTATAGATAGAAGGAAACTTTATAGTAATAGAATATTTAAGAATATTAAACAACAATAGTAATTAATACATCAATAATAGTATCAATAAATCTGTGAAAATCACATTATCCCAAAACTGAGGAGGCTGACTGACATATTGTCTATTGCTAAACTAATACTCGCGAGCGTAAATCGAAGTAAGTAACTAATATCAAAGCAGCACTAACAAGTAACATACATTAAATAATAAAATCTCATCGCCACATGTTTTCTTAAAAAAGAATTATCTCAGCATAACATCAAACAAGTTAAATACATATATATATATACATTATTTCTAAATGAAGTCGCTATTTCAAGAGTTCTTTTTGTTGTCATGTATTTTTTTTCATGTGTATTTCTAACCCCCAACTTCGCCGCCACCGAAACTCCGATTTGTGTTATCTATACATACACCTTTTCTTTCTATATATTTATTTTTCTGTTTAAATTTCTAGTCTTACCTTTGATCGCATTAATATACATAATTAAGTGATTTATGGCTATGATAAGTGAATACGCTCCGAAAGTTGCATTTACAATCAAGAACATTTTAAAATGCTGAATTGGTGGGTGTCTCGATTTTTCCTGTGAGAAGTGTACGTCCTTGGTTCGTTTTTTCGTTTGGTTATATTTGATTGCTGTGATAATTTTTACCTGCATTTTAATGTGTTATTTGTTGTTCGTTTGTATTTTAATTCGTATTATCAAATTTAAGTATTTTCTCTCGTCGGTTTTATATATATAATTTATTTCGACATATCATTTTATATAAAACAAAGATTGACGTTTATTACCTGATGATGATTATTTAGGCCGAAACTTGTCGCAATAAAATATTGCAGTAAATAGGAATTGGTAAACGAATTTTCTTCCGTTTTTAAATCTTCAAGAAAATTTTATGTTAGCATATAATAATATTGCTTCGATTATTTTATTATGTATTTTGTAACTAAACAAAAAAAAAACTTGTATTTATTGTGCAAATGCACCACCATTAAAATTTATCTAAAACAAGTTAAACCAACAATAATGCAATTCTAGTTCCACTGAAATAATGTATGTGTGTGTATTAAGACCATCTTATATATTATTGTATACAAATATCATGCAGCTGTTATAAAGAAATCGCGAAAAAAAATCAAAAGAAATAAACGCCGTAGCTCGCCTCGGTGTTTACATATAGATACGTAGTGCTGTGATATGTCTCCCCGGTTGTTTGAACTCTATGCTGTTAATTTTCCAAGATCAAGTTTTGGCATTGCCGCGCGCAAATTCTCATTTAGATTTTATTGTAAGTAAGAATTTAATAGTTTTGTTTGAGTATTTTATTGTTCAGTTGTGTAAAGTTAATTTCATTTATTTGTACATTTTGCGTACTCCTGTACTGTATTATAGTTTATATGCTACTTTTTCTTTGCGATGCGTTGCGCCGTCATCGCACGCAGATTGTAAATTTTATATATGTGGGTATGTTACCTTAGAGGCCCCGAGCAGTTACCAGACGGACGAGCGCGTGGTTGATCTTGTTTTGTTTTGTTTCTTAGTTACCGTTTCTGGTAATTCCTTTTAAGTTTAAGATGTAGTTCGTTGCTTTGAATTTTAAAATCGTCCATCTAGTAATTCGTTTATTAATTAGTGTTGTATCGTTGTGCACAATTTACGTGTAAGGCTCTTTAATAATTTTTGTTTTAGAAGCGATCGCGTTTAGAGTTTAAATTTTCCGTTTTTTTTGTAGTTTTCATATTAATTTTATTTTAATCACCTCGGGGTAGGTGAAGTGAAGCTGTGAGCTTGATTTAAATTTCATTTTTAATTTGGTGTTTCTCTACGTTATTTGAATTAATTTGTAGTTGCTTTGAATTTTTGAAACCACGTGGATTTTTTGTGTGTATTAAGAAATTCCTTCTAGAACGAATTCACCATTTTTGTTTGCTAAAGGATTTGCATTGTCCTTTTTAAATTGTAGAGTCGTATGCAGGTTTGTTTTTTGCCAGAATCTTATTGATGGTTTTAATTTTCCTGTAATTTGTATTAAATGTTTTTTTTTCTTTTTTTTCTTTTTTAAAAATAAATTTAATTATTGTAAATATCATTTTAAAAATCACAGTTTCTTTTATTTTTGAATCAGCCATTTCAATTTTTGGGGATTTTAAAGAAAGTCAATTTTGCAAACGCCCACTTTTACTTTTTAAAAAAGTCACTCTGAGATATAAGAATCTCTGGCGCCCTTTTAAATTCATTTTTGCTGAGCTAGCTAAATTAATTTTGTCGTTTGTAATTTCTTTAAACTTGTATGCTTGGACAATCAGTTCACAGCAGTAGGTACTATTGTCAAGCATGCGGATGATCTCATCGATTCGGCTGATATTTCCTTATCGACTACATTTTGCCGTAACGATTCTTTTTCCTTATCGACTAAAAAGAATCGGTATCTGTATGAACCGATACTTGAATCGTTTAGCAAAAGAATCAGAATCGTTAAGAAAATGTTCCGATTTTTCTTAGCGTAGTGACTACATATCCGTTTAAGTTTATCGGATGCTTTTTGGATCCGATTGCCCCATCACTATTACAGATTACTTACTGCTTGAAAAAAGTTACCACAGTTAAATCATAGTCTTTATTGAGATTACGCTGATGAAATGTCGAATTTAAACAATCCAACAGACGATAGAAACAGCCCAAATACCAAAACCTCATAGTAACCCATCAAGAATTTCACATTATGTGTAATTGCTGCTTGTTTTGTTGTAATAAAATTTATGTTTTTTGACTTACTTGCGGTACAAAAATACGATTATTTTTTTTTATATTAAATATCCGAAACAAGTTCAAAGTTAAGACCATTCGAGACGTGTAAGTACCCTTTTTCCGAGCGGCAATTAAAATAATAATAGGGCGTATATATAAGTCCTTATTCTTGCCCTTATATCCCTCGGCCCTTCCAAACTAGTTTTCTGACTGAATGAAAAGGTCGCACGGCCAGATAGCGAAAGCTCGATATGTTGTGTACGCGTAGGTGGAAAGTGCATCCGCTTCACCGGACACATTCACGAATTTCGGATGGTACAAGTGTCTGGGGGTTGCTCCCACAATCATAATAATAATGACGATAAAGAATGCATTGTGTGTGTGTGTGTGTCGGTCTTGGATATAATTCCGAAGGTCCGTGTATTCGTGCGGTTTGCCGTCAATTATAATCTCATGCTTATGATCTGATAATTGGAGTAGAATTTACTCTTTCGGTCCCCGATGCTATTCCTCGTGTATTTATTTGCTATACGTGAGGGTGTATTTAGAAAGAAATTTAGAGGATCGTAGATGAGGGAATTCCGCATGTATGATTTTCCTGAATGGATTTTTGAACATTTCATAATGTACATAATATCTGTAGACCGATTTTTTTTTCGTACAAACGGTCCCAATTATTTAAGTCCTGAATGGTCATTTGTATGTAATATTTATTTCAATTTGTTTCCGTTTTCTTGTAGGAATTCGATATTTTTATATACAAGCTGCTCTGATTAACGTAAGCGCCACAGCTAGGCTTGTATGTCCTTTAAAAACTGAACATATATAACATTACATGTTCACAGTTTAAAAAAAACTCACGGTATATAAGTAATCTAACTTATTGTTGGGTACAAACGACAATTTGTCGGCGCCATCTATGGTGTTAGTTGCAAACAAAGGATAAATGCATAGCCCGTTTAACTAATTTATTAACCTTTCTTGTCGACTGTACACACTGAGAAAAATGGGCTAAGTAAAGTGTTTACTTAATAAAAAATTATTTACAATAGATAAAGTTTTACTTGGAACTATTCTCGTTAATTAATACTTGCAACTAAACCCAGTTTGCTGAATGCAAGTTCTTATTATAAATAGTGCTCTTATTAACGGCTATTATACAAGGTACCTGACAAATTTGTGGTAAGTAACGTATTACTAAGTAACAACAATGCTGATCGCTATTAAACTCATGTATTTTCTTAAATAGGTAACAACTTGCCACAACTATATTTATTTGAGTTTTGCTGCCAGCCCGTGATTGTTTTATTATTTCTGATTGGCTAATGCGGCGGAGTAATAAAATAGTCCCCTACACGGCTACGCGCGCAGGCGCGAACTAGCGTCAAGTAAGAGTTACGGACGTGGGAAAAGATCGTCGAAAAAGAGTGGCCAAGGAGTACGGCCATTGTAGGCCAGTTGGAACGCAAATATATTAAAAATACCGGGTGGGGTAACTCAAGGCCCCATCTGTATAAAGAATACCAGCGAAAGAAGAAGTACCTAGCCTATAAGCAATCGGATGTTTCAAGATTGCAGTTTTAAACCACGTGGTGGGATATTTGAATTCCCCATCAATGTGATGATATCTGCGCCCGCTGGTGAAGTTAAAGTGTGGATGCCGTCGCTAGTGATCCGACAGTCCAAGTGCTACCTGCAGTTAGGGATACCTCGACGAAGTAGCCGTTTTCGAGGCGATCACCGCGAGGGCATAACCGCCACGAACGCCGACAGAGGATCAACTCGCCAAAACAACGCTCAGTGCAAAGAACCAACAGAAACCGCAAGTTTACCGCCTGGGTATATTATTTCTTTGTTTGTTATTACTTGTAACTTCAAAGCCAATATTTCTCTTGTCCTTTGTTTAGATTTCAATAATTTCAATAACTAAATAACGTTTCAAGAGGGCCCCATTTACCTTATCTTTATTATTGTTTTTTCATTTTTTTTCATTATTAAGGAATATATTTTATGAGTCATTACGTTGTAAATTGTTTAAAAAAAACCTGTTGTAAAGTGAAACCAATATCTTTCATTCATATCAGGTAGTCACTGTATTTGTCCTATACAAAATAAAACTATTACTAATAATACTGCATTTTATTTAAATTTATATTAAATATTCACTAAACTTCCTCGTTTCCTGCACTACTATAGTTGAACAACAAATTTAAGGTAAGTATTGTATATTTATAGCAAACCATTACCTTCTATATATCAGGTATTTAGTGAACGTGCATTAATGATACTCTTTCCTTATCACAAGTAAGTCTAAAAGCTTGTATTAATTATGAAAGCTATGATAGCTGTTATAGAATAGTTCACTCACAGCAACACACCTACTACTTGACAAGGGCAAATCTTTGCTTACTGCAACTGCATATATTCTTTGGTTAACTACTTCAGTTTAATTATCATAAGTAACTTCATAAGTTATCCGGTATGAAGCAGACCGTAGGCAACTTAGATTGCTTCTTGTTAGTATCAGTGCTTAGGATCTCTTTTTTACTAGTGGTAAGTAATCTGTGCTTTTGTCCCCTAACCAGCTGAACTTTTTACTTACGATAATTGTATTTTTATTTATGATGATATTAAATTTTTTTCTCAGTGTTTGTTTCAATTTCTTAATTGAAAGCAGTGTATGTACAGATAACAATATATAAAAATAAATGATCATTCCTATACGATATGCACAAATTGTCTCGTTCAGATCACATTCATTATTATAACTGCAATATTGATATGTATTGATTGTCGTTAATTATTTCTGACGCCTCTAAATTGATGCCATTGTATATACATAGGTATATAATAGGTTTGTATAGTATAGAATAGATATGAATATATTAATGCATGTGATGCATCTTATTTTGCCGTTTGATAAACATATTACGTAAAATTTGCGGTCACAACTGATGAGAAAAATGAAGTTATAATTCTACTTCATTATACAGGGTGATTCTCAATACATGCGACAAACTTCAAGAGCTGATTCCTGAGGTTATTTTGATCATAAAAGTTCATATGAGTATATGTCCAAAATGGTTTGATTTTAAAGTTATTGAATGTTTAATAATAAATTATGAACTATGACTAACACGATATAATATCACAGTTGGTTCTTCAAACTAAAAAACTATTGTGTTGAGAGGGAATTGTCTATTGGTCATTTCAATATTTGTCAATAGTTGTCAAAGTATTCATTCAGTTTATTGCCAGTTTCTGTTTTCTAAAATGAATTACACGAATGCTGAGATGTGTGATATGCATTTTCGTTTACGGTCTTGCCAATGGAAATTCGGGTTCTGCTAGACGTCTTTATGAAGAACGATACCCGAACCGTATCATTCCGCATCATTCAATATTTGCCCGTCTTCACCAACGTCTTAGTGAAACGGGAAATTTTAAAAAAAACGGACGACTGATAATAGGCACCCATCTACAGTGAGAACTCCACAAGTTGAAGAAATGGTACTAAATGAAATTGAGGAACATCCTACTACAAGCACCAGAAATATTGCGTTTGCTTTAAACATTAGTCAGGCCACAGTTTGGAAAATATAGAAAGATCAACTGTTGTATTCATATCACATTCAACGGGTGCAGGCACTTTTGCCGGCAGATTTTCCGCAAAGAGTGGCTTTTTGTCAATGAGTGGAACACAAAATCGCACAAAATGCTGACTATTTGGCTCAAATATTGCTCACCGACGAGGCTTCTTTCTCTAGAAATGGGATTATTAATTTTCATAATAATCACATATGGGCCGAAGAAAATTCGCATGAACTAGTGAATGCCCGTCATCAACATCAATTCTCTGTCAATGTGTGGGCCAGAATTGTTGGAGATCACTTGATAGGTCCACATTTTTTACCGATGCGGTTAAATGGCGAGGTATACCGCAATTTTCTTGAAGAGGAGCTACCACTACTGCTGGAAGAAGTTCCGTTGCAATTAAGATTACAAATGTATTTTATGTATGACGGTGCTCCAGCGCATTTTAGTTTAGTTGCTCGCGAGTTTTTGGACAATACGTATCCAGATCGGTGGATAGGACGGGGAGGTCCACAACCGTGGCCTCCTCGGTCTCTAGACTTAAATTCTTTGGACTTTTTTCTCTGGGGTCACCTTAAATCATTAGTTTATACGACTCCCATTGAAAATGTCGATGAACTGAGAAATCGTATTATCGCAGCTTTTCAAACAATTCGAAATACCTCTGGTATTTTAGAACGGACTCGCCAGTCAATGCGACGGAGGATAGAAGCTTTTATTGCAGTTGGGGGCGGTCATTTTCACCCGGTTAGTATAAGTTAATTTTGTTTTACTAATTATTTTGTTAATTTATAATAAAAAAACATTAATTATATTAACTTACTATTAAACATTGTACAGCTTTAGAACTAAGCGATTTTGGACATATGTTCTTATGAACTTTTATGATCAAAATAACCCCAGGAATCAGCGCTTAAAGTTTGTCGCATATATTGAGAATCACCCTGTATACATACATAATTAAGTAGAGTTAGTAAATTTACTAAGTTCGTCCTATATCTTTTATTTTTACATTCCAATTCCTCAATCCACAGCATAGAATTCATGTGTTCTATTTTTAAGATTTTCATCTGAACAGATTTGTTTAGAAGATTATTTTACGTTCATTGTTAAAAATCTCCAATATTTTCTCCTGATATATCATATTAATCATAATTTTTTCGCTTATAATTTCTACAATCACAAAATATCATTGCGATTGGGTTGAGAGGGATGATATTCCCTACATTTGTGTTGCCTGTACGTGTTAGAGAACTGTCCACACGCATTCTCCTTAACTGTACCTTAAAAATACAAAATCAGACGGAATTTTCTTGTCATTTTTTTTTGCAGTGTACAAAGTATTATTCACCAATTTATATTACGAGAAAGACACTTTTTGGACGTAACAATTTATTTGAGCGTACGTAATGCACCAGCAAGAACGTACGCCACTTGAAATTTTCAAAACGTTTTTTAGGAACCTCGTCCACACGAGTTACGGGTGACAGCTGGTTTCTTCTATATAGTTCGGGCAGCACAATACGTACTCGAAAGTCTGCTTGATCGCCGCATAGCGTGCATTATATACACATACATATGTACCACATAGGCTTTACCGTATGTACTTACATACTGGACCACGAAACCCCGTAATTCAGTTTGCTCCGTAACTAGC
Source organism: Protaetia brevitarsis (assembly GCA_004143645.1). Taxonomy (NCBI): domain Eukaryota; kingdom Metazoa; phylum Arthropoda; class Insecta; order Coleoptera; family Scarabaeidae; genus Protaetia; species Protaetia brevitarsis. Next base: position 11,421 of record RXPK01001182.1, read on the forward strand.
TGCATTATAGTTTAGGGTGCTGTCGTTTGCTGATTTTACCGTTGCCAGAACGTGGGGCTTTTCACTATATATACTTCATGCGTATATACAGCCTTATAGATGGTACAGCACAATGAATTGCATCAAGATACTTTTTCCAACACGTCAAGCGTTGTTGCTTATCGTCGCATCTTCCTCACTGGTTCGGTTAAATAGTCCAAAAATAGCGATCAAATTGAAAAGCACCCGGTGAGGGCGCATGGAGGAGGGTGCGATCGACAAACTGTTGTGTTTTAATTTGTGGCGGGATAAGATATAGCACAGTTGTCGGATTGTCGTGGATTAATTGTGCGCACACAAAATGGAGTCGCTCATTGAGATTTACACCGGGGAAAATGGGGTTACGGGAGGTTATTCGTGATGGAGAATTGCTTCTGTATTATAGTAGGCGCTAGGTAAAATATTCGTTTATTGATTTTGTCTGGGTAAAATATTAAATAAAATTCGGAAAATCTTTTGTAATTATCATACACTTTTGTCTATCTCTCTTCTTTAGTATTTGTTGCATAATTGCCCCTTTCCACCGATTCGGCATTTTCTCTCTTTGCCATATCTACGGTTTTTGTCATTTGCAAAATATGTCCCTGTAAAAGATCTTCACCATATCTTAACATCTCAGCACATACGCCATTTTCTCCAGGACTTCAGGTGTTTTTTGCCCGCTATTTGCAGTTTTCCAGTTCTCATCCAATCCATTGTTTTCACTATTTCCTTCGTCATTTAGTATTCCTTGAAAATTACGCATCCATCTGTATTTCTTCTCGTCCAAGTCTCCAATTAAGGCTCCATCTTCTCCTTCGATGAAATAGTATATTTCAAATCAAGGGAGGAAAGTGCTCTAGCGCTTTCCTCACGTGGTTTGAATACTATTTTTTTCCCAACCAGTCCAATTTTAACTAATTAATTGTATAAAAATAGTAAAGACATACCTGTGAGTGACATGATAGATAGTAGGCTTAATCTGTCAAGTATTTTTTGAGAACTGTCAAGTTAGCGTCGTTTTAAAAGTGTTTAATAATAGTTTAATTGAAATTTAATACCTAATAATTTAGCAATTATTTCATAAATGGGCTCAGACTGGGTCAATATACTAATGTCATTTATAAATAATGTCACATATTATAAGATGTAGAGTTTATCATGTCAACGTCACTTACTTTTCCTCCAGTCCCTACATTCAAATGAGGGAGGAAAGTCTCCACTTTCCTGGAGAAAAATACTTTTTCCCTGATATCCCCTTTCTTCATCCCTAACTTCTTTATAAAAATTATTATTAATTATTTTCAATTAAATATAATGGTTGTTTGGTAGGTTAGGGTAATAAACAATTACCATAGCCTACTAAGCATCGGTAATATAGTTTCTGCTAATCATAGACTTCTTTCTATTTTCCAAAAAAAATAAGATTTCAATAATAGCAATAATTATCTTCAATATCCTGTATAAGTTGTCACAAATGTTTAGTATGAATTGGAAGGGCTTTGCGTAAGAGTTAATTTAGCATAAGCAAAGATATAGCCTACTATTTAAAAAATCAAGTCACTTTGGGCTAAAGTTAAGCAAATGTTCAGGACTATAGTGAACACCTGTATATAATTATACCGACTTTAATTTCACACATTTAAAATATGAATATCTAAAACAAATGCACGTACAATTACCTCAAAAAATTATGACCACAGTTTGTAAAACGAATTCATAGACGTAATTCTAACATATTTACTTTTACTATCGTCTTGAAAGATAATACGCTTTACGGTGCCCGACGAAGATGCCACCACCTTTTCGGCGATTTACATTTCCAGAATTAAAACCCTTGGTAGTTTTCGCCAAAGATTTATATAATGATTCTGATTTCAATTCTCTTGCTCACATGCAAATTTTGTTTTAATAACTGTTCGTATTTTTTTTTCTTTGTTATTTTGTTATCATTAAATTTAGTTCTATAGTTTACCTGTGTGCGTATTATATATATTAGTATTTATGTAAACAGTACTTTATTTTAGTAAGTAGTTTTAGTTTAAATAATTGTTTTTATTTCAATTATAATAGGGCGTATATAGCTTGTTGTTACAGTATTAAATAAATGTCCAGGCTTTATATATCCTTTTTATTTTTACAAATATCGATGCCAGTTCACTTGTTTAATTTTTTATGATATGTATTAAAAGTAAGGATATTGAAAAACAAGCGGTTTACTTGCTTATTTCTTATTCAATTGAAGAAGCAAACTTTGTATAGAAGAATCTCTAGAGGAACAAATAATTATAATACTTTTTGTAATAATAGGTCTTTTGGCCTTCATGACTGTTAAGTCGAAGCATCTTTATTCTTAAAGTTTTAAAGTCTAAACATCTACATAATTTACATTTTATGCAAAAATTCCAATAAATGTAATTCGATTTGTACCGTCATAAAAAGTAATAGAATTAAAACATTAAATGGAATAACTTGTTTTTTTAATAAGGATAGTAACAACTTTTTTCCAAAGTGTATAATTTTTTTTTAATATACATAAATTGTCAGTTGGCATTTATGTCTGATATTTTACATATCCATATTAAGAAATTCTTATAAAACTAAACTTAAAACAGTCTTTTGTAATAGAAGTACGGGCTTTAGAAAATTCTAATTCTTCTAATAATTATACAAGAATACATTTCTAAATCCTTTTTAAAACGGCACAGCACGGTTACGTAATTAAATTAAACGATCATATTTCAAATTATATCGTGTAAACACTACGCCAGTAATCGATGGCTAAAGTAAGCAACAAAAGATACATGTATATGCCGACAATCGCCCCGAAAACTAATGCCCTTGATGTTATGCGACAAAGGTGCCGCAACCTTTTCGGCTACAGATTTATTCCCAGAATTTATAATTTCCGGGGAAGAATTCAACGAAAAAATAATTCTTAGCATCTACCCATGTGCAATCGCTGGTAGATGAAAGGAGATGTATCCTTCCTTATGTTTCCTTATCGCTTATTTTTCCTGTCATCTTTTTTTGAGTCGATAGTACAAACTATGCTGCCTTATCTGAAAGTTTGCAGCAGACATTTTTTTTACAAAAGCGTAAATAACAACGTTGTTATTACAGATAGACTTATTGTAACTTATATAAAATGCTGTTATTTTTCTTCGTAGAATTTAAAAATGGAATGATATATAGGGTGTTCTATTAAAAAAAAAAAGCGGAGTAAGTACTTATGCGTTTTCTTACTTTTGGCACACCTTGTATAATCAACAATATTTTTAGGTTATGCAGCTTTGAATTCTGTAGAACTTTTGTATAATTTCTTTTTTCCTAAAATCAAAAATAAGAGCTGTAATCAAAGAAACACTGTTAACGATATGTTACAGCACAAAACGATTCTCTGAAATTTGTTATTTTTGCATTAAATATTAAACACAGACAATAGAGTACATACCCATTAAACAGGTCTTTAAAATAAATGAAATTTTTATAAGTTTGAGTATGTACTTGTTTGTGGTTCAATAGTGTGACAATATGTAAATCTTGAGAGATGCCGAAGATGTCGGCGGGTATGATTATCACGACTATTTCGTTAGGCCGATGTACTTCCTAATATTAGTGGAAACTTTTATGCTAATATCATCCACCATCGCTAAAAGACATTGGGAGTTGTGGGAGAAAAAAAATAAATGTGACTTTCATAAGTTTATTGGGTTCGTTTATTGTTTTCAATAATAAGAAATAAGACGTAAATCTTGTAAGATGTCCAAGATTTCGGTGGATATAATATTTACTGCCGTCGAATCGACTTATTCACATTGCACCTTTAAAGCAGTGTTTGTTATATTTAGTTATAATATGTAGTTTTCATATAAATATTTGCGATGTGAACTGAAAAGTATCAATAAAAAAAATATCTGAATAATAGAGCGCGATTATTCAATGTTCAACAAATTGTTATTTGAATATTAACCACAAAATTCTAATTTGCACTTTATTCATTAATTCATTGTTTACATTATTACCTCTCTAATTGTTGCTAAAATATAGGACAATATTCATTGGTAGCGTAAACTAGAATCACTTTTTACACCACTGCTATTTACAGTATTTCATTATCTTCGTTTAATTTAAAGATTGCGCTTATTGGACCGAGGTAAAGGAGTGAATGGATGACTCAATAGATAATCTTTTACTTTGCGGAAGGACGCTGCTTCAAGATAAAAAATTATCCATTTATGGCACGAAGGGTCAGTAGCGTAATTCCACATAAGTAAAGGAAGAACGTCATTGTTAAATTACGGCAAGTGTTAAAACAATCATGAGGTATGCATTTATAAATCGTTTAGAAAATCTAACATTTAAATTTGATTATGTACGCGTCTTTGTGGATGCTGCTAATTTAAGCTGGCTACCATCAAAATTGGCGCTAATTATACAGGGTATTCCACGTAAGTGATTCATTAAAAGTTTATCATGTTCTATTATTTAACTTATATTTTGAGATTTTGGCACCAGTATCCTGTTCGATTGGAACTATAAATAAAATACCTTAACCAAAATATCACTTCCGGTTGAACCGGAAATGGATGTAACTTTGTATTTTAAAAAGAATGAATATAATTTTATTCATTTTGGATTCTACAACTATAAATACGTCAGTTTTCATTGCTATTCCTATAGCTACATGTTGCCGTTTTTGAGTTATTTAAGTTTTTCTTTTTTTTTTTAGTCATAATCATTGCATCATTGAGAAATTAATATCTCGCTTAATACTGCAAGTAGAGACTCCAAATTTGCTATGTTATGATGTAGATATTACTCTTAGGAACGGTAAGGCACACTTATATTTTAAGCACACAGGGTGTTTCAAAACTGAGGAACAAAGTGACATATTTTCAATGCAAGAAAACTCATTTTTTTTTAAATAGAACAGCCTGTATTTTATTCGGAATTAAGAAGTAAATATCATCCTCTATCACTTTATATCAGCATTCCTAACCTATCTTTAATAGATTTTAAGATATGAACGACTTTTTGTTACTACTTATCAAAAGCATAAATCATTTTTTGTTGTATTTTGCGCATCAAAGGTAAAGACTAAAAATTAAACAGAAATATAAATATATATATAAAGAAAAAGGTTTATACATTAAATAAACACATTGGAATATCGGTGGCGGTGTTTCCTTAGAAATACCGATTACGGAAATATTAATGCAAAAAAAAATTCATAAAACTAAAGGCCTCTTGAGTAGACGGCACGTTTAGAAATACACATGTATGTATTTAACTTGTTTGATGTTATGTAGAGATAATTCTTTTTTTTAGAAAACATATGGCGGTGGGATTTTAAAATTATATTACATATTACTATGATATTAGTTGCTTAGTTTGATTTATGCCCGCAAGTAATACTTTAGCAATAGACGATGTCAATCAGCCTCCTGAGTTTTTGAAGAATGTGATTTTCACATTGATTAAATACACTATTATTGATGTATTCATTATTGTTGTTGTTTAGTATTCTTAAATATTTTATTACTACAAAATATTTTTCTATGTATTAAAAATTACCAAAAACTGTTTAAGATTATTTACAAAATTTTTAAAAGTAATTAATTTCACAAAGAAATTATTTATTTTATTAACCCTCCGTTTATTGTATTTTCAAGAAATATATCTTAACTATCGCCTGTGTAATTCAATGTCGTTCTATTTTATTGAAATATAGCTAACACTTTTGGTCTGTAACACAGCTTCGAGCAATAGCAACGAAAAAGTATTAAATGTATCAAATTCAACAATAAATATTTTACCACTAACTGAGATTGACGAACAATATGCTTTCTTGCAATGTTTGTTATGTATTATAAATCCAATAATATTTAAATAATTGTTAATAAACCTGTGCTACATAAAGACAGTTTGTAAAGAGACCCAGTGTTGGCCATATTTCAAGAAAATAGATCAACGACGTCAGATTATACAGGCGATAGCTAAGATATATTTCCTGAAAATACAATAAACGGAAGGTTCATAAAATAAATAATTTCTTTGCGAACTTAATTGCTTTATTTAAAAATTTTATAAATAATCTTAAACCTGGTTTTGGTATTTTTTTATAGATAGAAGAAAACTTTATAGTAATGCAATATTTAAGAATATTAAACAACGATAGTAATTAATACATCAATAATAGCGTCAATAGTAGTCAATAAATCTGTGAAAATCACATTATCCCAAAACTGAGGAGGCTGACTGACATTATCTATTGCTAAACTAATACTCGCGAGCATAAATCCAAGTAAGTAACTAATATCAAAGCAGCACTAACGAGTAGCATAATTTTAAGTAATAAAATCCCATCACCACATGTTTTCTTAAAAAAGAATTATCTCTACATAACATCAAAGAAGTTAAATACATATATATTTCTAAATGAAGCCGTCTATTCAAGAGTTCTTTTTGTTGTTATGTATTTTTTTTTTTCATTGGTATTTCTAAAGGAAACGCCGCCAACCAAACTTCGATTTGTTTATTCTATACATAAACCTTTTTCTCTCTAATATTTATTTTTCTCTTTAAATTTCTAGTCGTTACCTTTGATCGCAGTAATATACATAATTAAGTGATTTATGGCTGTGATAAATGAATACGTCCTTCGAAAGATGCATTTACAATCAAGAAATTTGAAATTTTGAATTGCTGGTGTCCCGATTTTTCTTGCGAGAAGTGTACATTATAGATGAAAATTTATGATAGTTTTTATAAAGGCTTAGGTATAAACGCTTTGCTAGACAAAAATTGACATGAATGCTATTATAAGATTATATAAATGAATTAATGAAAAATAAAGAAAATATATTGTAAAAAATCGAAACAATTTTCACTTACTTGGGTTGGAGTTAAATGTATTAGGGATGCTAGATGTTCTCTTTCAGGAGCCGAAAGATACTTCTGCTGTTTGAACCTCCTCTCAAGTTCGTACACCTGTAAGGAAATATCTTAGTGAGAGAAAAAATTTTACCTTAAAAGTTATTTTTGTAATTTCAATTTTAAAACGATATATTTATTACGTGTGCTCTTTTCTTTTTTTCTTTCTGATTAAAGTATTTAGTAAAATTAATTATAAGAAAATATGCGCGGATTATTATTAGAATTATTCTTTTCATCAAAAGCTTAACTCGTAAAAGAAAATACTGATTTGGTTGGAGAAAAAAGCCTACCTCTTTAATACACCATCAATTAAACAATTTTTTTTTACGATTTCACTTTTACAACTAAACGAAAAAGTTTCACGCACTTATATTAGGCACTATTATTTTCAACAAGAATCCTATATAACATTTAAACTCTACATTTATACGACGAAAGCCGCGTATATACGAAATTCGGTCGCTTTTAAAATTACTAGATATAGGACGTTTAACCGTCCGGTAAAAACGGAATTTTCGGTTATTTCCCCGGGAGGAAGGAAGGAAGCGATGGAAATCTTTGTGTGTCGCAGCGCCTCGTCAGCGTTTTCTAAACATTTGATAGGCGGAGAGCGAGGTGGGGTGTGTAACGAGTTCGTATACCTGTGCCTGTGTGAAGAGGACACGCCTCTTCCGTCTCTGTGCCAGGGGGAACTGCATGGGTTTGGAATCTGGAACGGCGCACGCGCCCAGGCCCGGCATCCCCGTGTTCAAGCTGTGGCCCATGTTGGCCGAGGCGGCCGTGCTGCCCATCAGACGCGAAACTGGAAGAGAAAAATGCGTGATGTTAGGGGAAAAAAATATGGAAGCATCCACTCTAATATATATTACACGAGTTTTTATTTAATAGTACCTAAACTTTTTGTTAAATTTGTGTTATTAAATACTTACATTGAGAAAGACCTATTTTTTTTCTTCAAAACAGTAAAAGCAAAATTCACGTAATTAGTGGCTTTATAATAATAATCCTTTCTCAGTTAATTTAACACTAATTTCGTTTTACTACGATCATTGTCCTTTAAACTTAAAATTAACATTTCAAAAATTAAAAAAAAAACTGTTTTCCGGAACAATTTATCTATACTTATTACCAATTTAATGAGCGAAGTTAGCTACATACAAATTTTATACATTAAATGAATTTTCTTGACATTTAGCGACATTGGCGTGCGTGTTGTAGTATCTTTCGATTATTTATCTTATAATTTTTTTCAAATTGTTTATATTTACATCTAATATCACCAACAATAGTATTTCTGAATACTGTAAGAAAATAAGGGAATTTATCTGTGATAATAACTCAACAAACTGGGAAAAAATCAATATTAACATTAAGTGAAATAGTTTATTACATTTTATAATTTTATAGGCTTATCATACACTTCAGCGCAATGAGCTGTCAAAAGAAAGTTACATTTTCCTCCCTATAAAGTTTCTACGGTACAGGAATTATTACCATTAGATCACGATAGGCGATTGGAATATTGTCATTGATTTATAACAATTTAAGGGACGATGACTTGCTAAACAAATCATTTTTTTCGGATGAAGCCTGGTTTTATCTAACAGACTATATCAATTTACAAAACTATTGTATCTGGTCTGCAGAAAATCCACACGAATTTCGAGAAACGCAATTGCATCCCGTAAAAGTTGGAGTTTGGTTAGCTTTGTCCAGGCAACGAATAATAGGGCCAATTTTCTTCGAGGAAACTGTAACAGCCCAATGTTACCAACAGATGTTGAATTGTTTATTGCAGAGTTACAGAAAAATGAGCTTGAAGCAGGTTATTTTCAGCACGATAATGCTCTAGCACATACTGCTCGACAAACCTGCCAATATCTTCAACAGTTTTTTTGCTGACAGGTTCGTTAGAGCACAAAGATGGCCACCAAGATCGCCTGATCTAACCCATTTAGATTACTCATGTTGGCTATCTAAAAAATAGGATCTATAGAAACGCATGCATACCATAGAAGAACTGAGAGATGCAGTTTTGTCACTTAATAATTGTACTGATTGTATGTTATAATTTAAAGTAATAATAAATTTAGTTAAACACCAGTTAGTACTGAATTGTAAAATCATAATTTAGTGAAGTTAAATTAATTACATTTCATTTTTACAAGCAGAAACACCAATCCATAGTCGTTTATATAATGCGAGTTCAAATATAGGTTACGTTTTCCTTATTTATGACAGATCCGTTTACTTTCTTATGTTCCAACACTGACATAGTTCAAACCTTCATTACAAACACGCGGCATATACCTACACCCTGTTTCTATCTATAGGAGCGGAATTGACAATCATTTTGAATCTCTGTGTATATATGTATATAAAAAAAATACCCACGTTGTACAAATATATAAATAAAGACCTATTTATAAGAGGACAATTTCTCACATGTACTAATGGGACTGCGCAAGATGTGCCACAAATTCATCCACAGAATAAAATGCATTGGATGCAAGTATATCTTTTATTATCCGCTTGAATGTGTCTCTATTAGAGTTTTCCATATGTTGGGGTAACATATTAAAAAGATTAATACCTGCAGACAATGGAAATTGCTTAGAAATATTCAATTTGTTTAAATTTTATCTAAAATCACCTTTACCTCTCGTATCGTATGAATGTAGATCCCCATTTTTAGCAAAATTGTTTTTATTATCGAATATATAAAGAAGAAGGTCTAGGATATAAATGCAAAGGACCGGAATTATTTTATATTTAATAAAATAAGGACGGCATGACTCGAAAAGTGCCGATCCTAGATATACATCTAATAATCCGCTTCTGCGCTAGAAACACCTCTGAAGAATGTTTAGATAAACCCCACAAAGTTATATCATACCTAATTCTAGAATGGACTTCACTATAATAATAGGATAAAAGAGTATAAATTGCCACTGTTTCTCTCAGTGACCGAATTTGAAAGCAAGCCCTATTAATCCTGGAGATGCACCCCAGTCCAAAGTTTCGTCTAATTCGACGCCGAGAAATTTTACACTCTTCACAGATTGAAGAGAGGCACCATGCAAGGAAACGTCAATGTCAAAATTGTGATTCGATTGCTTGGAGTGGAAAAATATATAGTTAGTTTTAGATATGTTCATATGAAACTTATTCGCAGAGAACCATCCCTCCAGCTGGACCAATAGTTCAGCTGCTCGATCACCAACACGCAATGGATCAGTGCCCGTAACAAGTGCAGTTGTATCGTCAGCATATAAAAATAATGAAAACCTGATAAAATCAATAATGTCATTAAAAAAAATAATAAATTGGGCCTACAACAGATCTGTGGTGAATACCAACAGTAACAGGTAAATGTAAAGATGAAAATTGTTTAACATGATTAGACGATGTAAATGAAATTTTAACAAATTGACGTCTTGACGAAAGATAGGAGACAAACCAACTCCTCAGTAAACCAAATTTAAATTTCCCTCAATTATTTTTAGTAACTTTAACATTAAAGCACGAAGTTACCTATGATTTTGATCCAAAGAAATGCGTGAATTTATTCCTTTTCAAGGAAACACCAAATTATGTTGGCCATATAGAAAACGCAAAAGCTTTTGGTTTAATGCAATTCCTTTTAAATGAAAAGGATATTTCTCTGAGTAATTGGCGAAAGCTGTTGGGGGATGTTAAGGCATGGATTATTATTATTATTATTATTAGTGTATTAAAATTTGTAACATTTCCACATTTTGTATATATTATATTCAATGCGGAGAATTAACAAAAAAAGCGATTTTACTAAAAAAAAGTTAACTAATTTTCTTAATGTTGGTCTTAATATCCTTGATATGCAAAACAAAAAATCGAGCACAAAAACCATATAGGTTTCGCATCAATATCATCTTTTTAGACAGATGCGTTTACACATTTAAATGCCTACAGTCTGATGTGTTTATTTAAGGCCACCCCACTTTTATTCACTCCTATTTACGATATGGACACAAGGGCATTTACAAAACAAATATTTATTTAAGACACGTATTCCGATGATGGTGTACAAAAATCGATACCAATATCGTGCAGTGTAACGGAAAAGGAAATGGAAGTTCACGTTCAAGAAAACTTTTCTTATGTATACATATAGCGGCGCATTGGTGACAAAATATACAGGGTGATCCATTTAAAAAAAAACAAAGTTATCTATTATACCTCGTAAACGCAATTTTCAATCGTTTTACTGATTACACGGTTATAATCAGCGTAAAAAAACCTACTTTAACCAACATCGTAGCAGTAATATTAACAGTCAGCAATAGTGCGCCTATAACTTTTGAACAGCCTGTATAGTTAGCAGTTTTCGGATTTAATGAAAATTTGCAGTTTTGTGAATTTAGTGTTAGCAAGAGTTTAGTACTTTACTTTTTTTCTAAAATACTTTCAAATTTCTTACTTCTTCAGTTAACCGAAAGCAAGAAAAAATATTTTTTTTTTATCATTAATATATCTTTCTTATTATGTAACTTTTATTAAGATACTTTTACGTAAATGGCCTTATAGGTATAAAGATATTTGATCATCTCTTGGAAATAAAATCACAAGACCGTAAACACCCTGTATATACAAGGTCATTCTCAATATATGCGACAAACTTTAAGAGCTGATTCCTGAGGTTATTTTGGTTATAAAAGTTCATATGAGTATATGTCCAAAACGGTTTGGTTTTAAAGTTATTGAATGTTTAATAATAAATTATGAACTATGACTAACACGATATAATATCACAGTTGGTTCTGCAAAAACTATTGTGTTGAAAGGGAATTGTTTATTTGTCATTTCAATATTTGTCAATAGTTGTCAGAGTATTCATTCAGTTTATTGCCAGTTTCTGTTTTCTAAAATGAATTACACGAATGCTGAGATGTGTGATATGCATTTCGTTTACGGTCTTGGCAATGGAAATTCGCGTGCTGCTAGACGTCTTTATGAAGAACGATACCCGAACCGTATCATCCGCATCATTCAATATTTGCCCGTCTACACCAACGTCTTAGTGAAACGGGAAATTTAAAAAACGGACGACTGATAACGGGCACCCATCTACAGCGAGAACTCCACAAGTTGAAGAAATGGTACTAAATGAAATTGAGGAATATCCTACTACAAGCACCAGAAAAATTGCGTTTGCTTTAAACATTGGTCAGGCCACAGTTTGGAGAATATTGAAAGATCAACTGTTGTATCCATATCACATTCAACGGGTGCAGGCACTTTTGCCGGCAGATTTTCCGCAAAGAGTGGCTTTTTGTCAATGGATGCAACACAAAATCGCACAAAATCCTGACTATTTGGCTCAAATATTCTTCACCGACGAGGCTACTTTCTCTAGAAACGCGATTATTAATTTTCATAATAATCACATATGGGCCGAAGAAAATCCGCACGAACTAGTGAATGCCCGTCATCAACATCAATTCTCTGACAATGTGTGGGCCGGAATTGTCGGAGATCATTTGATAGGTCCACATTTTTTACCGATGCGGTTAAATGGCGAGGTATACCGCAATTTTCTTGAAGAGGAGCTACCACTACTGCTGGAAGAAGTTCCGTTGCAATTAAGATTACAAATGTATTTTATGCATGACGGTGCTGCAGCGCATTTTAGTTTAGTTGCTCGCGAGTTTTTGGACAATACGTATCCAGATCGGTGGATAGCACGTGGAGGTCCACAACCGTGGCCTCCTCGGTCTCCAGACTTAAATTCTTTAGACTTTTTTCTCTGGGGTCACCTTAAATCATTAGTTTATACGACTCCCATTGAAAATGTCGATGAACTGAGAAATCGTATTATCGTAGCTTTTCAAACAATTCGAAATACCCCTGGTATTTTAGAACGGACTCGCCAGTCAATACGATCCAAGATGGAAGCTTGTATTGCAGTTGGGGGCGGTCATTTTCAACAGTTAGTATAACTTAATTTTGTTTTACTAATTATTTTGTTAATTTAAAATAAAAACATTAATTATGTTAACTTACTATTAAACATTGTCCAACCTTAGAACTAAGCGATTTTGGACATATGTTCTTATGAACTTTTATGATCAAAATAACCCCAGGAATCAGCTCTTAAAGTTTGTCGCATAAATTGAGAATCACCCTATATATATACATAAAAAAAATAATATATCTCGAAAACAAACTTGCGGACTTATTTTTTCGCAGTCCATAACTCATTACAGTCATTACTAATTCATTTAATCATATTCCCCGACCAGCATGATTACTTCGCAGGGACCCAAACTCTGATAATAGCAGTATAATAAGCGGCAGAATCTTTATTTACACAGTGTGTCCGCCATATTGAACAACGAAGCCCGGCTACTGTATTGTCATTGGATTTGGAGTGCATTGTAAACACATCTAGTTTAGTATATTTGCTAGCTGTCAGATAGTTACTGCTTGCTCACGGAGGTCCGTCAGGAGAGATATACATGGAACGCTACCGTTGTGAGGATTCTATATTTGCTCACATTACATTTAAATATTCGGTGTAGGTACGCGTTTATCATTATCATTAATTGAAATAATATTAGGCCGTGAAAGTACTGTAGATACCTATACAGATATTATAGTGTAACTAATTTTTAAAAAAGGAGTTTGTTACTAGGTACTTGAAGTTTTTCACAATTTTTTTTTTTTCGTAAATACCTTAAAACTTTCGTATTGGAAATGATTCAGTCATGTATTGTCTTTTTCTGTACCGTGTGGTAACATCTTTTAACGTGCATTTTCTTTTTTTTTTGTTATGTAATAGATTATTACATCGTTCTGTACATTTTATTGCCGTTTCTAACACCTTTTCTGTTGCTAATTTCAAGAAAGCAGAATATCACAATTTATAATATAATCATTTTGAAACAGTCGGTATAAAAGAATATATAGGGAGCTGTTTTGCAGTTTTTTACGAAATATATTTTTTCCACACAAGATGGCGTTATAGTTATAATTTTTTACAAGTTTACGCTTCAAAACTCACAATGATATCTCCGTTTATAATTGCTTCATGGTTCATAAGTCCATAGCTAATAGCAATATATTTCCAATAAAAATGTGCTGAAATATGTATTGTACACATCAAGTCCTAGTTTTTGTGTTTAACTATCCGTGTAAAAACGCATTCATTTTATCATTACAAAGTTTGTATCTACAAACTGTGTGTGCTGTTATTTGTGTAGAAATTTTCGAATATATTGCGTTTAGATAATAATGGAAAGTGGCGAGTATTTAAGTCAGGGGGGGCGCACTAAATACGATTTGTTTATATCAGCGTGACGTCACGATTTGTTGTGGGGTACAATACACCAGGCGGCGCCGTATGCTGGAATAAATCAGGTGTTACCGCCATTGTTGTTTTTGTGTCATTTTGGTTCTGATAACGTATTGAGTGTTATCAAATCAAAAATTTTTGCGGCTTGAAAAGTTGTTTTACGAAGCCTTCTTTCTGCACCAAGTAAGTTAAAAAGTGAAAATTGTTGTGATAAAAGTGATTTACTGTACGATTGTTGCTTTAGACATGAGAGGCCGTTCCTGTGGAGTAATGGGTTGCACTAACCGAACATCTTCTAGACATCAGTTTCCTAATCCAGAAAAGGATACGGAACGCTTCGATAAATGGATCGAGCCTTCTGGTAATGAGAAATTGCGAAGTGTGGATCTGCACATAATTTATCAAAATTATCGTATCTATCATATTCATTTTGCTCAAGAAGAAGTTTTTATGGAAAACAGCTATTCCATCATTATTCCGACCAAGATTACCACTGCCAACAGGTAATTTATTTCTTCTGTTCTGTATGTAGTACGTCGATAAAAGTCAGATATCCGACATGTCGACTTGGATTTTGCTTTTTTCGCGACATCTCAATTTCTGGTACTTATTTTCTAATCATATGTGGTTATGTAAAAGAATATACTTTACTTTATAATTTATACAAATATACATATATAAGTTAAGATGCTTTCTGTAAATGTTTCGATGAAAATATATGTGTAATTATAGAATGTGTGGTCGTTTTATTCATATTATAACAATAAAATGTATTAAAGGAAGACTGTGTTACCACTTTTGCACAATTTTCAACATATGAATTTCCATATGTTGAAAATTGCGCAAAAATGGTAACACAGTCTTCCTTTAATACTCTGAGGTAAATTTAAATAATTTTCAAGTAACCGCGCTAAATGTCCGTTAAGCGGGGGTACAAACCGCTAGATGGCGCGAGTAGCACAGTTACACGAATTTCTTAATAGTGACCCATCTATACCAACTACCTTATCTATGATTTAAGTGTTAAGTATTTAGTGGAGGATGGAACCAGCGGCTCACGAAAATTAATGCGAAAACCAAATCAAAAGACCGAGGGAAAGGAATATACATAAGGTAATACTTAAAATTGAGGTTACGCGATACGTAATTATCAAGATATTTTAATTAATTGTATATATAGTAAGCATTTTCCAAATATAAAGGACCTACAAAAACCTTATAAACACAACACGGAACCATACAACTGCACTTAATTTTGTGAATATTGAAAATTATACTTAATTCCCATTACTTACGTACAACAATAAATAGTGTCAAAAGATATACCCTTATAAATACAAAATTGTATAGGAATTTTCGAACATCCTGTTTACGTTTGTAGATTATTATCAAACAAGAAAAAAGCGTTCCAGGTATTAACACACCTACAAATTAGAGGTTAACATAGCGTAAATTCACTACCAGCCACTTAAGATCATTCAGGATGTATGTCTTCTTACGTTAAAACTGGTTTCGTAGTAAAAGAGCGAGTATTGTTACTGACGCAGGCAACCACATAGCAGTTTACATGTTTGATCAGATAAATTGCAATGAAAAGGTTCTTCTTGCGTATTACAACCTTATCTATCCTGGTGACAGATGATGCGTATGCTACATTAGGCCCCAATGAACGAAATTATTCGGCGATTTGTTGTGTGTTGTACAATATTATCTGTAGGTACTAGGTGTATTTAACGCCTAACGTATTTTTGCGTACATAAGTCTCTATATAAATCGTTTGTAGTTTTTGTGGAGGTTCACGTAATACTGGTTTTCATATATATGTACTATGTTAAATATTTATTCATCGCTGAAAACCATTGTCCATCACGACTATCCATTTAGGACTTGCCCACGCTAATGTTCTTTGTTAAACATAAGGTTTGTTCTGGTAAAATTCTTAATTCGGAAGCTAAGGTTTGTTAGGTAAGTAAATATTTCGTGCAGTTTGTAAAATCGGGCACCTATCATGTCATGATGCCTGCAGCAACCACTTTAAATTGACTACCTATCGAAATTTCTTATAGAAACACACACATACAGGCACATAGCTAGTAATACTAGAAATACTGATCTACTGCTTTTATAAATGTGACAAATCGCGTACACTGTAAAAAATTACAGTAATTTTGCCATGGTAAATCAGGAATATTACATGTAATAACGTTGTGAATTTACCACAATAAATCATGTAAATTTTGTTTTACATGTTTTTTTCTAGGATATTTAACATGGAAAAAGAAATTTCGGTAAAATTTATAGCTTTTTCATGTAAGTTTAAGATGAAACAAAAATTCAAAAGGAAAATACAGGAAAAAACATGTACAATTTTGTATTTACTCTCAAAATTTACTTAAAAGTGTAAAATTGACATTTTTTTGGGGTATTTAGTGCATTTTAAAAGTAATTTTACTAGTGAACTATTAATTTTGCTGTAAAAATATGAGGATCTTTTATATTTATTTGTTTTTACTTGAATTTTCGGGTAAAACTATACATATCATGGAAAATACGAAATTCATACGCCGCAATGTGATTGGTTATTGGATTATTTACCGGTGCGCGTAGGTAATTCTATTCGTTTGTCGAACTTATTATTGGCTCAATGATATCATGGACGTCACAAACAATCGTAGGTTTCGCGTAAGCGTGTTGATTCTTGATCTCTGGTTGAGCGATTCCGTATGACCTATTAGGTGCTATAAAAGATTAGGTAAGTTGCTTGCTCTCTTTATAAAAATACATATGAAAATTACTTCAGTGTTCGATAATTATAGAGTTCATATAAATATTACATATGAATTTTACAGTATAATCTTTGAAACACATCAGCATGTGAAATTTACTAGATGGTAGAAATTTTACCTTATGAAGCAAATTTACCTGTAAAATTGTAGGCAACTTTGTTACCAACGATTTTACATGTAATTTTACTGCAACTTTTTTAGTGTAGGTATACAATTTTTTTTCTAACCTAAAAATACGTAGAACATAACGAAATAAAATTTCTTATCACTAAAATTTTACAAATACATTACATTTAATTAACAATCTTAAAAATATTATTGTACGTCGCGTACATGTCAATTTTTGACAAAACCGAATCCCAGCAATTTTCCTCGTCTTCTTGTTAACAAATTAAACTTGGATTAGGAATACATATAAAAGCATTATCAAACTAAATTTAAGTCAAAAAAAATACACCGTAAAAAAAAAGAAAATGTTCTTTCGAACTGAACTCGATCCAACTTTGATCTGTCAAAATCTGTTGTAAATATTTAATATTCAAAGTCTAATATTCAAATTCGATGTGTAGGTGTCTCACTGCTAATCATCTTTACCTCCTGAAGGGAACATTATGAACGAAAATGTCCTTGAAGGACTTGTCAAATGCAGAGGTCTGGAAATCGTCTGACCATTTGACATGAGACATTTTATATCCTTTTTTGTTGTATCCTTTTTTATTATTTAAAAATAGATAAAAGTAAAACTAGTAACGTTATAATTAAATACTGTCAATTCGTTAAACCATGGCAATATATTTTATATAGTTTCATTCTAATAGATACTTTTTATATCGTTTTTAAACTGTTCTTTTTAAAATCAAACATGTGGTATTATTGTCTGAGGAAGGTAATTATAAAATTACAATCACACGGTACTTAGTTCTGTACATTATAAAAATGATATGATTATTGTTTCAAAGTATACAGTTTTTTGTTTATAATGTCAAATAAATCACATATACACAGAGATTCAAAATGATTGTCAAATCCGCTCCTATAGATAGTAACAGGGTGTAGGTATATGCCGCGTGTTTGCAATGAAGGTTTGAACTAAGTCAGTGTTGGAACACAAGTAAACGGATCTGTCATAAATAAGGAAAACGTAACCCGTAACCTATATTTGAACTCGCATTATATAAACGACTATGGATTGGTGTTTTTGCTGGTAAAAATGAAATGTAATTAATTTAACTTTACTAAATTATGATTTTACAATTCAGTACTAACTGGTGTTTAACTAAATTTCTTTATTACTTTAAATTATAACATACAATTAGTATAATTATTAAGTGACAAAACTGCATCTTTCAGTTCTTCTATGGTATGCATGCGGTTTCTATAGATTCTATTTTTTAGATAGCCGAACATGAAGTAAGCTAATGGGGTTAGATCAGGCGATCTTGGTGGCCATCTTTGTGCTCTAACGAATCTGTCAGCAAAAAACTGTTGAAGATATTGGCAGGTTTGTCGAACAGTATGTGCTGGAGCATTATCGTGCTGAAAATAACTTCAAGCTCATTTTCTTGTAACTCTGCAATATACAATTCCAACATCTGTTGGTAACGTTGGGCTGTTACAGTTTCCTCGAAGAAAATTGGCCCTATTATTCGTTGCGCGGACATAGCTAACCAAACTTCAACTTTTACGGGATGCAATTGCGTTTCTCGAAATTCGTGTGGATCTTCTGCAGACCAAATACGATAGTTTTGTGAATTGATATAGCCTGTTAGATAAAACCAGGCTTCATCCGAGAAAAATGGTTTGTTTAGCAAGTCATCGTCCCTTAAATTGTTATTAAACCAATGACAATATTCCAATCGCCTATCGTGATCTAATGGTAATAATTCCTGTACCGTAGAAACTTTATAGGGATGAAAATGTAACTTTCTTTTGACAGCTCATTGCGCTGAAGTGTATGATAAGCCTATAAAATTATAAAATGTAATAAACTATTTCACTTAATGTTAATATTGATTTTTGACGTGTTTGTTGAGCTAATTGCCAGAGATAAATTCCCTTATTTTCTTACAGTATTCAGAAATACCATTGTTGGTGATATTAGATGTAAATATAAACGATTTGAAAAAAATTATAAGATAAATAATCGAAAGATACTACAACACGCACGCCAATGTTGCTAAATGTCAAGAAAATTCATTTAATGTATGAAATTTGTATGTAGCTAACTTCGCTGATTAAATTGGTAATAAGTATAGATAAATTTTTCCGGAAAACAGTTTTTTTATTACGACAATCATTTTGAATCACATAGTACTATTAAAATAATTTGTTATTTATTATCTAGTTTCGTATCCAAATAGGAAGCAGTTAATTTTCAATAGCAGGATTGAGCAAAACTGTTTTGCATGACGCATTGTCATATGTACCATCATACCAATTTTTTTTTTTTTTGTGAAACTTTTTATCTAATGGACGTCGTATGACGTACGACAGCTTGCGCACCCTCGTTTGTTTGTCGTCACCCCATCGATACAAAATCGGGCTTAAGACAGGGGAAGCACAAAAGAGGCATTCAGGTATATTTATCGTAGGATATTAAGATCCATTGTTGTCGGTATCGAATTTTTATTGTACGGCATACGATCCGCCCTTCATGTCGAGCTATTGTCCGCGTAAAAGTAAATAAAAATCAGTAAACGTTACTTAACTATGCAACTGGAAATGATGATATGAAAAAAAAAAAAATGGAGTTATTTACTCCTACTTGGATATTAGATAATTTAATCCTATATTTTAATCGTCTCTAACCCTAATATAAATAACTTTTTAGCAAGCAGTAGGCAAGAAAAATGCGAAAATATATAAATCATTGATTAGTATTTGTATTACTACGTTGTGTGTGTGTAGAACTAGATGTTATGTGTCTTGCTTTATATTTGAGCCTTGTTATTATTTATTTTATCATTTATAAGTTTCGACAATTATCTATCATCATTGCTATACGTTTTTAATACTCTATTGCGGTTGTAACGATAGATAATTATTGTATTTTATTTTTTGATTGATTAATCATTGAACAATCGTTATCTAAAGATAATTTAATAATTTCAACAGTCCAAGTGCTGCCAATAGATGAACCAGTGATAAAACTGCAGTGTAATGTAGAAAAAAGGAGATTGAATATCCTCAATGACGTCTTTTTAACAACTATTTCAATGAAATGCGAAGATGATACCGAAAATAAGGATTGCGATGGAATTGTAAGAAGAAGGACGCCCTGGAGAAAGATTCAGGATTTCGCTCTTATACTTGTTCATTTCTGTCTTCCTAAGATAATAATTTTAACTCACTGTCAGTAAATGAAATTGAGAAAAAAACCTGGAGTTGTATAGAACTATTTAGTACTCTTATAACAATTGGATAAACATACGCTTATCCGTTTTCGTATTACAAATAACAACATTTTCTCAAATTAATTAAGTCTAATTTGTTTCTCTGTTGTAGGAAACTCTGACATTATCGTTATCCAAAGAAGAAATTGTTGCTTCTGATGTCTGTTGTTAATTTTTATCGCTTAAAATGCATGGAAAAAAGTTGGATTGGATAACGGAGTTTAAATATTTGGGTCTTTTGGGACAGCAGTTTGCAGCAAAGGAACTAATTTGGGCAGCGTAAGAATTGATCTCTCTAAAGTGCTAATATTAGCATGCGTAGGTATGCACAACTGGGGTTATGAGTACCTGTGCCACAGCAGCCATCGAGATAGTACTGGAGTTTACTCTTTTTCACATTGTGGTGGAGGTCGTGGCAAGAAGATCACACATAGAGTGATCAAGGATATGTTTCAGGATGACATGTCAAAAAAAGAATCAGCTTTGTGAAAGAATTTACAACAAAACTTAGCAACTAGAACAAGTGAGATCAAAACGGCAGCTTGAAACTGAATAGAAATGCTTTCAAATGGCACACGGATGGTTCCAAAGTGACAGAGGGAACTGGGATAGATATATATATAAGCCTAGAACCAAGTAATTTGAAAACTTTGAAAAATACCCCACACGGAAATACATGCTATCGAAAGAAGCATCCAGTTTAATGTTGACAGGAATTAGCGAACGCAGGAGATCATCATTGTGTCTGATAGTCAAGCAGCCATCAATACGATGAGCTCATACGTAATCAGCTACAAGTTGGTCTGGGAGTGTCTAAGGAAATTAATAAATGAACTGGGGAAAACTTGACCCTTTTCCCTTTTGGGGCACACAGGAGTGGAAGGAAACGAAATAACGGATAATCTTGCAAAAAAGAGGCTGGAACACCATTCGTAGGACCCTTTTGCGGAATAAGTAGCAGTGCAATGCTGAAGAAATTGAAAAGTGAAATGCAACAGAGAAAATTCAATTATTGGGAGAATCTTCAGGGAATTAGGCTAACTAAAATTCTTCTGGGAACCTATAACCAGAAGAGGTTTACAGAATGCATCAATCTGAGTAAAAAAAACAATATTCGGCAGCCAGGCGATCGAGAGGTGTTTTGTTTTTGTGCTAAAGCCGTTCGAAGAACCCCCCCCCCCCCTCCTTTTCTTTAAAATTTTAGTGAGTGTTGTGTATAGTTTTTGCGCCTTATAATTATTTGGATTACGGGAAGAATTAATTACCCACATCGGCTAGTAAGATGTTCAAAATTTCTGCTTAAAACTAACCATTGCAATTACGTAAAAACCGTAACTCGTTCGCTATCTCTCTCTCCCTTAAAAAATAATTTTTGTAGTAAAAATTACTAGTGCTTATGTTAAATAAGTTTTCAAATTTCCAAATATTTATCCAATTAATTGTGTCTTGTTTTTTTTTTTTTACTTGTCATTTTATTTAATTTGTAGTTTGTTAATTCATTCAATATATAATTGTAAAAGATAGTCACTCTATTATTTCGCCATACCCAAAACAGAAGTTCAAATTTATACCCTTAGTAAAGTTTGGAGAGGAAGTCATTTCGGAAAGAGAAAGCCGACGAGGGTGGATACATCGACAATTTTTAGGCTAACTAACGGTCCTGCTTCGACTGATGGAGGAAAACACTGTTGGAAAACATCTTTCGCTAAAACTTCTAAAACCAAACGCTACTGAACAAAAAGATTGTTTTCCAGCAGTGGCTCGCCGGTCAAAAGAACAGGAGGGGTTATCTGTAAAACGGGATTTGATTTTGTCTTGAATGAATTTGAGAAAAAATTTCCAGATAAGAAAACCCGTTCCGTTACACATCAAAGAAGAAGACTGAATAAGTACTACAGCTTACAGTTAGTAGGAATCATTGTAGCAATGTAACAGGTCTCCTTACAGGGAGATACCAACTGCAGACTGTGTAATGGGGTGATAGAGAACGCTTACTACATTCTGTGTGAATGCGAGGCTCTGGACGCAAAAGGACAGGACATTCCATTTCTGGCAAGCGACAAATGAACCCAGAGGATTACTTTGATCAGCCAGCCAGAGACCTGTACAGATGAATGCAAAAAAAAAGAACAATATTCGCATATTAATAGGAATATTTCCAGGCTATTTGAAAGGACAGAGTAAGCTTAGATTAGCAAAGGAATCTGAACATAGATTTTGTGAGGAACATGATGAAACATCAATCCATCTCCTCTCAAATTGCGCAGCACTGTGCAACTCAACGCTATTGCATTTGGGAGCAAACTGGGGGCTTCTCACATCTTCAAGTTTTTAAAAGGAATAGGATTGGACGGCTAAGCAGTGGTACTATCATCCTTTTTTCTATACACACATGTACAAGTGCTAATAAGGACAAAGTATGGGTTATGATTCCGACTGAAGTACATAAGCACACTGTATATTTCTTATCTACAAACGTGTTTGATTCTCAGATAATTACAGCGATAAATACGTCCGTCATAATTTTGATGCGTCTTCGGTATTGCGTATTTTGGTTCCCGGCATATTGGTGATGGAATCGTGAATGGCTGCCGCAACATAATCTATATTCTTATGACTCAATCCGCAGATGCTGATGCTGCCCATACTCAACATATACACATGATGTTTACTGACCATATAGTTGCTCTGTTCCTTGCTCAAACCGATGAAACAGAACATGCCGATTTGAGTGGTGATATGTTCCCAATTCCCCGGCGTACCCAATCTTTCCAGCGCCTCCCTCAAGCGTCTCCTCAATCCGATCACTTTAGTGACGACCTCCTTCAGGTAGTGTTTAAATTTATAATTCGTCAAGGGATTATGCAGAATGTACGCGACAATTTTAGCCCCGTGCACCGGTGGGCTAGCGTACATCCCTCTGGCGAGCAGCATCAGTTGAGATTTTATATTTTTGATCACTTCGTCGTTCTGCGCTACGCAAACTAAATTGCCGACTCGTTCGTTATACAATCCGAAGTTTTTGGAAAAGGATTGGCAGCAGAAAAATTCAAAACCGGAGGACGCAAAGTATCTAACAATCCACGCGTCCTCATCCAGATCACCGGAAGCCATACCTTGGTAGCTGCAGTCTATAACCGGGAAGATCTTTTTCTCCCTTATAACCTCCGCTATATCTTTCCATTCCTCACGGGTGGGGTCGCAACCTGTTGGATTGTGAGCGCAACATTGCAAGATGATGACGCTATTCTCTGGCGCGTCATTCAAATCCATCAATATCCTATACAAGTTCAAACTTCTGGTCTTCTTCCTCCAATACTTGTAATGTTTGAACTCCTTAAATCCGGCGTTTTTGAATACTAATCTGTAAGTGGTCCAAGCCGGATTCGAGACGTATAACACCTTGCAACCCATTTGTTTCGACAGGAACTCAGCGGCAAGCGTAAACTGCCCGTTCCACCTACAGTTTGGATGCCGAAAGCGCGATTCTGTAAAAGGGGTAACGATTGATTTCCCAGTAGGAGATTGACGGCGCCTCGCTAAAGCTCTCCATGCCTAGAGGAGTTAAGTACTCTTTAGTTAAGGTGTCGTCGTAGGCAAACGTCTTCTCCGCGTGTTTGAGGGTGCATAGGAAACATGGTTCGCCTTTTTCCAACGGGAAGGATTCCGCCGTCAAATTAATTTTATTCTCGAAAGGATCGTCTAGATAGTTCTGGTTCAAGGTGAGCACTTCAATTTCGCGATTACTTCCGAAATTCATTTTGAGACGCGGAATAAATAGTACGATGTGATTATTAGAGGTTAAAATATTAATCGATTCATGTCATTGTCTCACTGACGTTTTAGTAAATTTATTTCTCGTCTTTCGAAGTCTGTCATTGTTACTCTGATTGGGCTTTTCAGAACTCACCGATAGCTCAACGATTAATTAGGATTAATTAAGATAGATAACTTTACACCACTATACGATCTGCGTTGCGCCATCTATTGTTACCGCACGGAACTTGATTGGGATTTTCCGACATACTTTTTTGTGACAAGAGCATATCTATTTAACCTATTTAAAGTCACTAGATATATAAAGTATCGCAAATCATTTCAAAGAGAAAAGAATATTCTGTGGGCACAATATCGTGAAATCAGGGTCCAGCTGATTCAGTTGTAGACGGTTGGTTACAAAAGTCACTATATTCGGCCAATTCTAGCTGTCAGTGCTGTCATTCAAAACTGTTAGAAATAATAGACGTTTTCGATTGTACATTGGTTTTAACCAGGTATCATTCGGTTATAACCAATAGTATTCGATTGTGTTTTTCGTGACGTCACAGTTCCAACCTGGTTGAACCAATTTTAACCGAAGTCGGGACTTGGGTATTAAACGTTTTTAGCAATATACATAACCTCTTCTTACTGTTTACAACTGTTTGCAACGGGTGTCAATCCTAAGTTTTCATCAGTCGTAGAAAAAGTATTAAAAATGTTGCTTAAATTTATAATTAATAATATAAATGTTGAGTTTGAAGAAACTGATAGTATAGTTATAGATAATTTAATCCACGGTAAATATAAAAGATATGTGTTTTACATTTATTTCATTTGCAGATGATAACTTTATGTATGAATGTTTTGAGGAGGCCATTAATAGCGGCAAATTAAAAAAAATACGGCTTATGCGATATAGGAAACTTTTACAACTACACTATTAATTGAATAATCTTTCATGAGTGACATTCCATTAATATTAATTATTTTAATTAATATCGTCAACTGCGTTACTGAATATGTGCGTATTCTAAATCAGTAAAAAAATTGAAGTTTACCAGGAAACCCAGCGATTTCTGGCTACTGAAATACGTAGCTTCCTCTAACGTAGGCCAAATAATTATTTTACTTGATAGTTTTACAATACATTCTAATAGTTCATTTATTAATACACATGCTGTTGAATTTGCAACATTGAAGCGATCTGCAATAGACGCAATTGTCTCTCCTTTCGCTAAATACCAAAGCCTCATCAAGAGACATTTTTCTAATGGCACTGCCATGCATCCGCCTATATTTTTTCTTGTAAAATTTGAGTGTACTAGACGGACTAAGCACTGAAATGTATCGACTTGCATTCTAAAATGCATATAAAAATCATACGCCAGATATCTATTAACCCAAGTTTCGAAATAATCTGGTATTCTCTCATGTCTTACTCTTTCGTATAAAGGAATAATTTTATATGCACAATTTTTTAAAATGACAGGCAAAACATTCAAACTGTTGTTTGGAGAATGTGTGATATCGTCCAACAGCCTAATGCAAGACGCAAATATTTCCTTTTCAGTAATTCTCTTATACATTTCGCAAAAAAAGGCTAGTGTAACGTTAGTATTTCGAAAATATAAAGCCGAATGTTATAACCTACAACAGTTATAACCAAACCTGTATAACCGTTTACATTCGATCGGATAACTTGTTGTTAATACCCGGTTCTTACCTATCACGTCATGGTTCGAACACATTGGTTAACCAGCTGTGTACAATCGAAAATGTCTAATGTTTGGTTAGAGTTACTATTGTATATATACTGAGAAAAATGGGCTAAGTAAACTGTTTACTTGATAAAAAAATTATTTACAATAGATAAAGTTTTACTTGGAACTATTCCCGTTAATTAATACCTGCAACTAAACCCAATTTCCTGAATGCAAGCTGTTACTGTAAATAGAGCTTTTATTAACGGCTATTACACAGCGTACCTGACAAATTTGTGGTAAGTACCGTATTACTTATGACTACTGGTACTGTATCTAACTACAGCACATGCTTAGTGGAAGTAACAACAATGCTGATCGCTATTAAACTCATGTATTTTCTTAAATAGGTAACAACTTGCCACAACTATGATTATTTGAGTTTTGCTGCCACCCCGTGATTGTTTTACTATTCCTGATTGGCTAATGCGGCGGAGTAATGAAATAGTCCCCGACACAGCTGCGCACGCAAGCGCGGGCTAGTATAAAGTAAGAGTTACGGACGTGTGAAAAGGTCGTCGAAAAAGAGTGGCGAAGGCGTACGGCCATTGTAGGCCAGTTGCAACGCAAATATGTTAAAAATACCGGGTGAGTTAACTCAAGGCACCATCCGTATAAAGAATCCCAGCGAAAGAAGGAGTACCGAGCCTATAAGCAATCGGATGTTTCAAGATTGCAGTTTTAAACCACGTGGTGGGATATTTGAATTCCTCATAATTGTGATGATATCTGCGCCCCCTGGTGAAAGTTAAAGTGTGGATGCCATCGCTAGCTAAGTGACAGTCCAAGTGCCACCTGCAGTTAGGGATACCCCGACGAAGAAGCCGTTTTCGAAGCGATCACCGAACATAACCGCCACGTACGCCAACAGAGGATCAACTCGCCGAGACGACGCCCAGTGTAAAGAACCAACAGAAACCGCAAGTTTACCGCCTAGGTATATTATTTCTTTGTTTGTTATTAGTTGTAACTTCAGAGTCATATTTCTCTTTGTCCTTTGTTTAGATTTCAATAATTTCAATAACTAAATAACGTTTCAAGGGGGCCCATTTACCTTATCTTTTATTATTGCTTTGTTCATTTTTTTTCTTTATTAAGGAATATATTTTATGAGTCATTACGTTGTAAATTGTTTAAAAAAAAAACTGTTGTTAAAGTGAAACCAATATCTTTCATTCATATCAGGTAGTTACTGTGTTTGTCCTATACAAAATAAAACTATTACTAATAATACTGCTTTTTATTTAAATTTATATTAAATATTCACTAAACTTCCTCGTTTCGTGCACTACCTATAATTGAACAACAAATTTAAGGTAAGTATATTGTATATTTATAGCAAACCATTACCTTCTATATATCAGGTATTTAGTGAACGTGCTTTAATGACACTTTTTCCTTATCACGAGTAATCTAAATAGCTTGTATTAATTATGAAGGTGTGATCGCTGTTATAGAATAGTTCACTCACACATACCACCTACACTTGACAGGGCAATCTTTGCTTACTGCCAACTACATTCTTAATTACACAGTGATACAGAATCGAACTTTCCGAATGGGATGGGATGAGACCAATTGCAAATAAAAGTTGACATTATCCATAACAAAACCTTGAAGAGTTTTTTTAGTGCGAGATTTTTTTTACACGCATTTGAAAGTTGTTGATTTTGGAACGCTGTCTAACAAGGAAAGATCATTTAGAAATTTTGATAAAATTAATGCTTTTTTATTTTTATTATCCTGGAAAATTATCGTTCTTACTGTTTTTGGGGTCGAGGAATTCATTTTCGATATTTATTTTACCTAAAACTGACGCTGTCATACACATGGTGCTATTTCTTGTAAATTTTCAATAAAAAAACGGTGTATTTACTGCTTCACTGCTTTAGACATAATATTTGAGTCCTTAAAGAATTTCTACAAAAAACAAGACAATAAGGCAATAAAACTCAGTAACGCACAAATTCAAAACAAGACCATAAAGATATACAAGCGCACAATTATATTACCTGTCAATCTATATATACTCACAACAACATACCAAGACAATTTAGTAAGAAAACAACCACTGAAGATGGCGCATAGCCGGAATGAATGTTTGCAGCATTTTTGTTTTCTGTAGATGGACCAGCTTTTACTACTTTAAGATCTACATTTCCACGACTTAGTGCTAGCAAAGTTAAAGAAGGTATTGTATACAAATAAAATAAATGATTTTAAAAAATGAATTTATAATATTTTTTTCTAATTTTACAGGTATGTTTAATGATCCAGACATTGGAAGATTGATGAAAAATAATGATTTTGATAATTCTTTGGATCAAAATCAATTAATTGCATAGAATGCAATTAAAGACGTAATCGAAAATGTTCTTGGTAAAAAACGAGAAGCAGATAGTGCACAGAGAGTTAAACGTCTCTTGAAAGCCTTTGAGGAACTTGGTGTGAATATGTCATTAAAAATTCATTTTCTCCATTACCATATGGATTGGTTTGAAAACCAACTATCCACCGAATCTGATGAGCAAGGTGAACGTTTTCACCAAGTAGCTTTAACCATGGAAACTAGGTACAGAGGAAAGAAACTAGATTCTATGTTAGGTGATTTATGCTGGTGGTTAAAGAGAACAACCGATGAAGAGGATACTGACGAAGAGCAAGAACCAGAAACATACAGAGATCCACAGCCTACTACTCCTGAAGCTTTTGCTACTTCAAACATGCAAATTGACAGTGATAGTGATGATGATTAAGCGGATCCAAAATGAGATCCAAATAAGATATAATACTTTAAAATAAAAAAGTTATTTTTGTAAGCACCATTTGTATGACAGCGCCATCTAGCGTCAGTTTTAGGTAAAAATAAATATCGAAAATGAATTCCTCGACCCCAAAAACAGTAAGATACGACAACTTTCCAGGATAATAAAAATAAAAAACCATTATTTTATCAAATTTTCAATGATCTTTCCTTGTTAGACAGCGTTCCAAAATCCACAACTTCAAATGCGTGTAAAAAAAATCTCGCACTGAACTAAAAAAAAAAAAACCCTTCAAGGTTTTGTTATGGATAATGTCAACTTTCATTTGCAGTTGATCTCATCCCATTCCCATTTTGGTTGTTGCACTGTGTTATCATAAGTGACTTCATAAGTTACTGGTATGAAGCAGACCGTAAGTAACTTAGATTCTTTCTGTTAGTATCAGTGTTAGGATCTCTTTTTTACTAGTGCTAAAGTAATCTGTGCTTTTGTCTCCTATACAGCTGAACTTTTTACTTACGGTAATTGTATTTTTATTTATGATTATTAATTTTTTTTCTCAGTAATACGATAGTGATCTTTTCGAATCTTCACCCTTCGAAAACTGTGTTGAATGAAACGTTTCGTTTCTCTCATCATCAGTGCGATGTAAATAAAAGGATGTCCCTAACTCGACCATCGCATAAATGCGAATTTCCTCGGCAATGAAATCGATACAACGCACGGTACGCGTGAGACTATCGAAAGTGGTCTATTTGGTAACCGAATCCCGAGCTATTTTCGGTATTCGTGTGTGTGTGTGTGCATAGCGGCATCTTTCTTCCTATAGGTAATCGGATATTTGAGGCGTGCGTGGAATGCCTCGAGGGTGTCTTACGGAACCCTCCGATGTGTGAAAACGGAATTCAATATACATACTTTAATTGCACTTGAGATTTGTAATATCGGGACGTACAACATAGTACATACACGCTTTTTAAATTGGTCTATAATAACGTAGAAGAAAAAATATGAAAATGTATGTGAAACGAAATTATCTCTTGAAAGTATTGCCTGTATAAACTATTCTCGTAAAATCAAACGGATTTTATTGCAGACGCGCTGAGTGCGCCCGCAGGATATAAGAGACGATACATCCTGACGCGATGTTATACGGGGCGCATCCTCCCGTCGCATCCATCATCTTCCTGTTTGCATACCGATATCCGTGTAATATTATTTATTATACGTGTTGAGGCATATTAGGGGAATCCGATAACTGACAGTATCAACGCCCCAAACATTTACCGTTGAGATAAAATCCAATTACGCTTTTTTTTTGGGCAAAAATCCTTAAAAAATGTCATTCGCTCCTATCAAAAGAGAGATAATTATTTAAATATGAAAAACAAGCAAAATAATTTAAGCGGATTCATAATACCACAATCTTCAGATGATGTAAATAAATTTTTCAATTGATGAATTGTATTCATCAATATAATCAATGCGTAAACGAAGTTTGCACGTTGAAAACGCTGCGAGAATATGTACAGTGTAATGATTGTAATACCGGATTATCAATCAGGATTTCGCAGAAAATATAGTAACAGTAATAACACACTAAAAAAAATTTTGGTAAAATTCCTGTACGATTTTGGAGCCCCTAAAACCGTACAGGTATTTTACTTTTAGTACACTGTTGAAAATTTTAACACTTTTTTGACTAAATTTTAATAGTCAGGAGAGTCCACACTCTTTTCGTGTTATTTTTGTCGAGAACTATAGAAGTTTAAATTTGACGAGCAAAGATAGTCAAGTATTGTCTATTGCTAAGGGGTTATTTTGTCCAACTGACACGTGGAATTATAAAATACTTCTAGTCACATTTTATTTGATCTAGACTAGACAAATTTACTAGCTGTTTAACTAAATTAATGCGATCTATTGGGTGTTTTAACACCATTTTCTAAACACAACGTCTTTTTAATATGCAACTCCTATTTCTTAGTGCTACAATATTCTCTCTTTAAAACGTTTTCTCAATTATAAATATACAAAACACTAATTCACAAGTTTTGGTTTCAACTAAACGTACCAATTTTAAAATGATTTTTGAGAACCATTATAAAATAAGTGAATGTTTATGCTATTTGATTCAAGTCTAAACTAATTGCGTAAATAGATGTTCCCAATACATCTTTAAGATGTTGAAATTTTTTATGCCCACTGGAATTAACGTTTAATAACACGAGGTTACACTTTGCAAGTCTGTCACATTTGGTGGTTTGTTTGGATATGTTAATACGGAGAATCAAACACGAAAACAGATACACGTGCAATGCAGGTGGTGCGTATAATGCAATACTGTATTAGAATAGGTGGGGTTTCTATATTTCTATCCGAGGGAAAAATTCTGATTGGTTGACGCTTCTGATGTCTATGTCTATGTCTAGAGAAATAGTCAATCCTCATATCTGAACAAAGAATTCACATAAAATTCTAGTAATTTCTGTTGTATTAAATACGCGTAGTCAACTCGTCTGGCAAAGTTTGGAAAAATCAACACTAAAATATTTGACTAGCGCAAAATTAACGCCAACACCGTAATATTTTCAACAGTGTAGTAATATTTCTGATCATAAGTAATTTTTGCGAAGGTTTTTTCATGTAACCTCGAATATTCAAAGTAAAATTTAGAAATGACGAGAAATTTTACCAAAAAATATTTAATGTGTGCACTTTATTGGATTGTCCAATAATGCTATACAGCTGTTAAAGAGATTTTTGTTCAGGAGGAGACAGTATATGAGCATGGTAGCGCTGTCTCACCGCAACTCAACATCAAAAAGGGAGTTCCACAAGGTTCGTCAATTAGTTCTCTATTGGTTTCCGTTTATACAGGATGATTCTCAATACATGCGACAAACTTTAAGAGCTGATTCCTGAGGTTATTTTGATCATAAAAGTTCATATGAGTATATATCCAAAACGGTTTGGTTTTAAAGTTATTGAATGTTTAATAATAAATTATGAACTATGGCTAACACGATATAATATCACAGTTGGTTCTTCAAAAACTATTGTGTTGAGAGGGAACTGTTTATTTGTCGTTTCAATATTTGTCAGAGTATTCATTCAGTTTATTGCCAGTTTCTGTTTTCGAAAATGAATTACACGAATGCTGAGATGTGTGATATGCATTTCGTTTACGGTCTTGCCAATGGAAATCGCGTGCTGCTAGACGCTCTTATGAAGAACGATACCCGTACCGTATCATCCCACATCATTCAATATTGCCCGCGTCTTCACTAACGTCTTAATGAAATGGGAAATTTTAAAAAACGGACGACTGATAACGGGCACCCATTTACAGTGAAAACTCCACAAGTTGAAGAACTGGTACTAAATGAAATTGAGGAACATCCTGTACTACAAGCACCAGAAAAAATGCGTTTGCATTAAACATTAGTCAAGCCACAGTTTGGAGAATATTGAAAGATCAACTGTTGTATCAATATCACATTCAACGGGTGCAGGCACTTTTGCCGGCAGATTTTCCGCAAAGAGTGGCTTTTCGTCAATGGATGCAACACAAAATCGCATAAAATCCTGACTATTTGGCTCAAATATTCTTCACCGACGAGGCTACTTTCTCTAGAAACGCGATTATTAATTTTCATAATAATCACATATGGGCCGAAGAAAATCCGCACGAACTAGTGAATGCCCGTCATCAACATCAATTCTCTGTCAACGTGTGGGCCGGAATTGTTGGAAATCACTTGATAGGTCCACATTTTTTACCGATGCGGTTAAATGGCGAAGTATACCGCAATTTTCTTGAAGAGGAGCTACCACTACTGCTGGAAGAAGTTCCGTTCAATTAAGATTACAAATGTATCTTATGCATGACGGTGC
This sequence comes from Protaetia brevitarsis, assembly GCA_004143645.1. Lineage (NCBI taxonomy): Eukaryota > Metazoa > Arthropoda > Insecta > Coleoptera > Scarabaeidae > Protaetia > Protaetia brevitarsis. The sequence goes on from RXPK01001182.1 coordinate 44,073, forward strand.
TCCAGCGCATTTCAGTTTAGTTGCTCGCGAGTTTACAATACGTATCCAGATCGGTGGATAGGACGGGGAGGTCCACAACCGTGGCCTCCTCAGTCTTCAGACTTAAATTCTTTGGACTTTTTTCTCGGGGGTCACCTTAAATCATTAGTTTATACGACTCCCATTGAAAATGTCGATGAACTGAGAAATCGTATTATCGCAACTTTTCAAACAATTCGAAATAACCCTGGTATTTTAGAACGGACTCGCCAGTCAATACGACGGAGGATAGAAGCTTGTATTGCAGTTGGGGGCGCTCATTTTCAACAGTTAGTATAAGTTAATTTTGTTTTACTATTATTTGTTAATTTATAATAAAACATTAATTATGTTAACTTACTATTAAACATTGTACAACTTTAGAACTAAGCGATTTTGGACATATGTTTATTATGAACTTTTTATGATCAAAATAACCTCAGGAATCAGCCTCTTAAGTTTGTCAGCATATATTGAGAATCACCCTGCTAAACTTTCAAGAAAAAATAATATATGCAACTAAAATCAGTGATACTTCAATTGTAACTTCTAGTCTAGTATAACTGTATATTTGTGTGCCGTTAAATTACAAAAAACACAGTCACCACTAAGTACTACCCCAAGAAAATTACAACTGAAATATGCAAAAATTAATACTGATATTTGCACCTGAAACCTATAACCGAAAACTATTATTGAAAGTTTTAGAAATTCATACTGATTTTTACAATTGAAAATTACCATGGAAAACCACTACTGAAACATACTTCTGACATTTATTACGGAGGATTTTACAAATGAAAATTGTTAGTAAAATTTCCTATTGAATATTAATTCAAAATGAATTGTCAAGAGTAACTTTACTACCCTGTCTGAATTTTTACGGAAGCATGAAATTTTAGATCCCAATTCTTGGTAATCTAGTTGCCAGTAATTGTGACATGAATTTTTTTCCCAGTGTGCTTTTCTACACTTTATTGCTCTAACAAAACTACACCTTATGTTACAACATGGTTGCACAAAGTGCTTTTAGAATATTCTTAATTGTACTTATTCTTATTATTAATATAAAAACGCGGCACTGGGCATCATCGAACGGTTACGCGGGAAATATTTAAAATTCAAAAATTTAATGAAACCTAAACAATGGGTATACATACATATAAACACCTCCAAATGCTCGATGATATTATTTGAAAGAGAAAGAAGAAAATAGTTGATTTCCATAGCAATCAATCTTACGCCAAATGGTATTCGATTAAGCAAGTCTCATTGTTTGTTTAAAGAGCTTATTTAGAACTACAAATGATTTTCCAAGATTCTACTCTCTATCTCTCCAATATCAAGCACGATCTATTCATCACACGAAACCAAAATTTCGCTTTGTGATTCTATGGTAGGTACTATCACACTTTTCTTATTGCTTCAGCGTATACTGATATTGTGCACAGATGAAGCAAAATTATTGTATTAGTAGTATACAGATCATTCTTACATTATAAATTACATTGTCTTTCAAAATATACTTATTTTTTCTTTTGTTCCCTAATTCCTTTTGGATCAGCACTAAAAACATTGAATCTTTGTTTGCTACTTCAACCGAGTTTACGTCATTTTAATTAATAATTAACAAAGTTTGTAATATTATTAGCAGCGTTTCTTTCTAGCAAAACGATACTTACTTGCAAACCTAGGATCCGCAGCGGAGCTTTGGTACCAACCGGATGAATAATGTGGTGCCAAGCCGAGATTTTCGGACACGGGACAATATTGCCCGCCCCCGAACTGACCCATAACCGGATATCCCCCATTCATCGCGCCACCACAACTACTTGTAGCTATACCGGTTCCACTAGCGCCGGGCGAGTTTATGCTGCTTCCTGAAGACGTGGATCTGAAACGATTTATCGGTAGTTGAAAATAGCGCATCTAATATGCACACAGGGATAAATATTTTTGTATATATGAGTGCACAGCAAGGAGGTCTGCGTTCCGAGCGAACACATGCACATACGGGTGTCGGTAGAAAGTTACCCGATTGCCCGTATAAATCCTCTAGTTGTTTTGACAGAGAAAGAAAAACACCCACGTGTATAAAAACTACATGCGCCCGTAAATTACGTGGAATATTTCAATGCACAACGATGACGTATATATACATAACTTGTTTGTTCGGCACGAACCACAACGCAGCTGTGTTTTCGCAATATTCTACGCATTGGCGGCGTCTTAGATGTAGGTAGCTGTTTATTTATATTTGTGCAACACTCAAATATCTCCGTTCAGGCTTTCATTGAAAAGTAAGAATTGCTAAAATAATTTATATTTTGAATACGTTTTAAGCATTGTAACAAGATAAAATATATAATTGTATTACTTATTTAAATAGGTAATAGTGACATTTTCTTTATTTCTTGTATTTTATTAAAAAGAAAAGATAAAACAAGCAAGAATAAAGAGTCACTAACTATTTAAAATAATAAAACAAAAACTTGATAAGTCTTTTTATCATTGATTAGAAATAATTTACATATTATTAATATCAAAACATTGTAATTTTCCACAACAATACGTTTGAAAATGATGGTAAGTTTGTTATATCTAGCGGCACGTTAAATTTAAACGATTATCAAAAAAATGTATTAAAACTTAATAAATCAAATCAAGGCCCCTACCTGAAGACTTCTATTTAAAATATTGATGCAAGTAATAGGCCAAAAATAGGGGAAGCTATTTTCACGAAATTATGATGTTAATTATTGTTACTTTTTATTGTAATTTAATAAATTTTTAAAATTTGTAATCACATAATACTTTCTAGATTTTCTTTTGTAAATATAAACTCTCTTACATGTGAATACAGAACCTTACATAATATTCTCTGACTTCGCAGTTATTTAGTTTACTAAATTAATTACAATGATTCCCATCGTTGATAGATAATTAAGGACACTTAAGCTTTGTAGAGCTATTATTATCCGATTATAAATAGTATTTTATTATTTAGAGCTGTATACTTATTCTGCTAAAAGTTGCAAACCTGCTTGAAAGACATTATTAATAAATTAAATAAATAAATTAAAGTTAATAGTTTTAATTATTAACTTTAATTGCAATTGTAAAATTATTTAAGCTATAGTTAATTATTTTCTCTATTTCTCTTGAATTTATACAGGATTGGACAAATGCGTGGGAATTCCTAAATTCTGACGGAATTTTGGATTCTATTAAAGAATAACCTTACGACAAGTTTTTGTAGTATTTTTATTCTAATCTGTGATATACTTTAATTTTCAACAACAATCACATATTTCGAGATACGACATCATTGGTAATTTCTTTTTTTAAATGAATCTCCTTGTATCTTTTCACATTTTTAACATAAATAGTAACAGAAAAATATTCGAAACATTAAATCATGAATTTTTAATATTTAATGTTCAAACTGAAGATCGTCTGCGAACTAACAAGTATCTAATAGTCTATCAAAAAATGACCTTAATGGGTTCTGAATCGCGTCTCGCCCTATCTCTCGAAAGGAGAAAAGCCATTCTAATTCGATCTTCCAATTCTTCGAGCTTAGTCTTAGAGATATTAAGTTGCAAATGTCCCCAAAGGAAAAAATCGAGTAGACTCGAGTCTACTTCGACTGACTTTTTTTGAAATGGAACAACCTGTGTAGTGCTCTTTGCAAGGCTTGACAAAAATGTATAGTGTTCCCACACCTGTACCGTCGAATGGACCAATATGGGACAGTAGGTAATATGGGACAAAAATGCGTTTTTTGAAACTTGGCGGTTTTCTCAAAATAAATAGTAAATTATTATTATGAGAAAACCACCAAATTTAAAAAACTAATTTTTGCTCATATTGCCCTACTGTCTCATATTGCCCCATTTAACAGTACCTTTGGGTTTTTAGTTTACAAGCATTTCTTTATTTGGATTTAGTGTGGGCTATGAATGTTTGACAGTGACACCAGAGGCCTGTTGCATAAAAGTACAATTACAATTTAGGTGATATTTTTTTACAATCTGTCAAAATTTGACTTATAGGCGTTGCAAAAATATATATAGTTATTTAAAGTTTTCAGTTAGGTGGAATTAGTAATAATATATAAATAAGTGTTCTTTCCAATCATTTATTTTTAAATTCTCTGTCTACCGGTTTCGGCTTAAGTCATCTTCTGGACAACAGCTAGCTTCTAGTCCCTTTTAAGACGTATTGTTGTCCAGGAGATGGCTTAAGCCGAAACCGGTAGACAGAGAATTTAAAAATAAATGATTGGAAAGAACACTTATTTATATATTATTAAAAATATATATATAAGTCAAATTTTGATAAATTGTAAAAAATATCACCTGTAATGTAAATTGTAATTGTAATTACTTTTATGCAACAGGCCCCAGGTGACACATATTCATTGCATTTTACTAATTTATTGTATCTTACTAAAATAATAATCCCAAAATATGGAACAAGTACCATATACAAATGAATTATTATGAATTTATTTCTTATTTATGGGGAGTGTAATGAAAACATCACTAAAACGTGCAGAAGATTTAATGGAATCTTTCCAAATTTACAGCCCCATGAATACTAAAAGGTTTTTAAAGTTACAAAGAAATTTTAGTAATTCTGGATCGTCATAAAAAGCACCTAAAGTTTTAGTATACTTTGAAGCACATTCTCAATCATCAATACGTTTTGCGGAACAAGAGCTTTTAGTAGTATCGCGGACATTAATTCAGAGGATTCTAAAGGAAAATAAAACGCATGCTTTTAAGTAAGCTAAAGTTCATGGTTTAATTCCTATTAATTTTATAAAAAAAAAAATAGAATTTTGTCTGCAATTGTTGGTTCACATCCACGACCTTAGTTTTTTAAGTAAGGTTTTATGGACTGATGAAGCAAAATTTTCAAGAGATGGATACTACCCAAGTAGCACATAATATTTAACCAATATTTGTTTAATATAAAACTAATAATACAATGTTTTTTTAATATTACATATAGGAAAATAATATTATATAATTATTGTAAATCTAATATTTTATTCATATTACAAATTTAGATGTCACTGTAGTACTTATTTTTTCCTTGATTTACTCTAATACACCCCAATAATCTGTATTAAGTATTCAATTTTATTCTTATTGGCATTCTTGACTTGCTGTAAATGTAAAATATTACTTTAATATGTATTTTACATTAAAAAAAAATATTTATATTAGAATATTATATTTTATATCATTTAAATATTTAAAATGTTGCCACAGCTCGTGCAACTTCGTACACATTCGCTTGCTTTTATTTATGGTGGCGTTGGCGTTTGTGTAATGGATAAGGTTAGGTCGTGATATGTTAGGAATAGCCAAATATATTTACAATTAGGCTTTGTTTTTAAGATGTAAGTATTTCGCTATGTGCCAATGTGAAATTATAACATCTTAAACATTTTTTTTTGATTTTATAGCATTAGCTAAAAAGTGTTGAAATTTAAATACAATATAATCTTAGGACTCCACAAATCCAATCTGTCAAGGTTTATGATACTAATGAACACTTTTTTTGTAGTTGCGGTAAAATTGAACAGATTTTTGCAGATACCGTCAACATGGAGGAATGTGGATGAAACTACATTTTATATGTGACATTGTTGATAGATGATGTTAGTACATTCAACCTAGTCTGTATCAATTTATGATAATTGCTAAATTATCAGGTACCTGTCGTTTTAGGAGTGAGTATATTTAAAAAGAAATCCATAAATATTAATAATCATTTTCTAATTCAGGTTTACATGTATTGAATTTAACCTACAAAGGTCATAAACACAGAAATAAACAAAACGGATGCACAATCTTGTACTTGCAACAAAGTTAAATACAAGAGATTAGATTACCGATTTATATTAACATTGAAAGAGCAGTTTATTGCATTTTGTATACCGAATCCTTCTTTTAAAATTTGAATTCTATTAGGTTTGTTCTATTAAAAACTTGTGGTACATCAGCAGGAACAGATGTCGAGAGGAATTTGTAGAATGTTGTGATTCAGATATCTGTACCATTTTGGCAATTTTTTTTTGATTTCAAGGGAATTCTTCACATAACTTGCGGCGTGGTTGGAAGATCGCCAACCACTGGTTTTACATCTAATATTCCACCGCCTTGTGAAGCAACTGCAGTATTTCCGGATAAATTGCAATCCAATGTGGTTCCACCAGTACAAAATTTCTTGAAATTTCAGTTTTTGTTTCGGGAATATTTGCCACAATAATACCTCTGTTATCTACGTCAGAGATAGTCATTCTTATTAATTCGTCAGTTCTACAAGCACCCACAATGCCCATAATTAAAGCAGCCTATAACTACATCATGTAAAAGTAATTTATATAATAAATTCCAAACAGTGGCAAGTGCTGCTTTACGAATTTCAGCTGGTGTACACGACATATTATCATTGTCTGTGATATCATTCGAAATATTGTATAAAATGTTTATAATAAATATTTATGATATTAAATTTCAATTAAATTGGTTTTATTTACTATTATTGAACACTTTTTGAAAAACAACGCTAACTTGACAGTTCTCAAAAAGTATTTGACAGATTAAGCCTACAATCTATCATGTCACTCACAGGTATGTCTTTATTATTTTTAGACTTTAATTAGTTAAAATTGGACTGGCTGGGAAAAAAATAGTATTCAAACCAATATTCTAATATTGTTATATGTTTTTCAAATATTTGTTATATTAGTATAGTATATTTCAAACCAAGGGAGGAAAGTGATCTTTTGCAGGCCGCGGGCAAATATTACGGAATAGAGATTTGTAATTGCCCAAGGCTTATATAGCTTAATAGCACTTTCCTCCCTTGGTTTGAAATATACTATACTAATATAACAAATATTTGCAAAACATATAACAGAAATATTAGAAAATTATATAAAATAAATATTAAAAAATACATATAAAAGAAATATTAGAATATCATATTAAATCCATATTACAAAGTAATATGCATAAAATACTTAAAAAAACTGTCGTTTATGATATAAAAAAATATATATAATTTTTATATTTATTTAATATTTTTGTGCTACTTGGGTATAATCGGAAAAAACCTTTTGGGCAAAATAAAATCCTTGTTTTTTTAGGGAATTTCAACTTCAACAAAAAAAAATATTTTGATCTTGCATTCTCATCGATTTTTTTTCATTCTAACTTTAAGTTACAGAATATACCATATTTGTTTCGAAAAATTTAAATGGAATGCTGATGGATTGTTTTCATATACTTATTCCCTCATAGGATTTTGTGACATTTGCCTCGATTTGCCTTATCATAACTAAGCTCTCAACAGCATTTTTCATTTTTTCTGTTTATTTCATGCATCGATGTCTATAAAGCGATTTACGCCACCTCAATACGGCTATTATTTTTGTCTATTACCTACCTGTAAGGTGACGGAGGATTCGTTGCCAATTCCAATTTCCTATAGGATTCCTCGATAGGGCTCAAGATATCGGTAACGCTGAACGGCGTCGAATGATGTAACTGTTGCAGATGACTTAACACTTGACCGCCGTGCTGGTGTTTCGGACTCAAGCTCATCGCCAGCTCGACGCCATTGAGTTCGGGCAATAACCCGTGCAGATCACCACGGTCCTGCACCACGGGACCTTCCCCGTAGTTGCCTGCAGACATGGACTCCAGATCACTTTTTAGCGAAGACACCGCGCACGAAAACCAGTTTAAATCAGTTCCATGCGCGGATAATGATAGATGTATATTTAACTGTAAGGACGCGAAAATCCAGACACAATCGCGGCGGACGAACGCACAAAATCACAATTTTTCATCCGACCTCCGGAAATTAAAGTAAAAAAAAAATCAATCACAACACTTCGACGATACTAATAAAAAGTCCAGTTTAATAAATAAATCCACCTTAATATACGAAGATATAATCTGAATTGGTACTTATGAGAGTCGAGAGACAAGAGAAAAAAAAGGTCCCCAAAACGAACGCGTTTTGTTCTTCTTGATACAGAAGTTAGTCGCTCGATCCGATATCCGAATTCAATAAACAAACTGACTAACTATATAAATAAATCAGTGATCGAGGTATAGCACTCTTCAGAGTACTCTTGATGTAAGACTCTTTAGCTACGAAGTGCGCTTAACTTGCCTAAGCGTACTCCTAGAGTGTCCTCAAAGTGTACATGGCACTTCTCCCTAGACCCAATGCATTCTGGGTGCTCAATCCATTCGATGGGCGTGGCCACAAACAGGCACACCGGTTCGGCATTGGTTCGTCACCGGTGGGCGTGCCGAACCTTTTGCCGACTTGCATTTATTCCGGCTGTCGAAAACTCGACCTTAAATCCGTGTCCGACAGAAACGATTCTACCACCGAATTGAGCGCAGAAACTCGCCCGTAACGCTGAAAGAATTTGGTGTGGAGTTCGCGCGAAACTCTTTCCGATTGTATGGTAATTCCTGGCCCGCCCCCTTTGACAACCTATTGCAGAAGTACCCTCGAACAAGAGGGAGACTACTCACAATGATATTGTGTATTTATATCGTTTTATTGGGCATATTGATTCGGAGCTGGAGAACACTTTTACATGTCGTTTTAATTTTTTTTTTTCGGTGAAGAGAATGATATTTCTCCATTGTCGTTTCGGGATATAGGTATTATTTTCACAGGTATTATATTTTATTTTTATATGTCATCGGATGCTTTTCGAAAAAAAAATCTTCGTGTAATGATGGTTTTAAAAAAGAGACGTGTAAACAAATAAGAAATCTATTAGTCTGTTATTAGATCTTCACTTGAAAAGGTGTCACGTTTGATCAGCACACCTTTGCTGTAATTTTCAAATACATAAACCATGTGATTCAAAATGATTGTCGTAAGAAAAAAACTGTTTTCCGGAAAAATTTATCTATACTTATAACCAATTTAATGAGCGAAGTTAGCTACATACAAATTTCATACATTAAATGAATTTTCTTGACATTTAGCGACATTGGCGTGCGTGTTGTAGTATCTTTCGATTATTTATCTTACAATTTTTTTCAAATAATTTATATTTACATCTAATATCACCAACAATAGTATTTCTGAATACTGTAAGAAAATAAGGGAATTTATCTGTGGTAATTAGCTCAACAAACAGGTAAAAAATCAATATTAACATTAAGTGAAATAGTTTATTACATTTTATAATTTTATAGGCTTATCATACACTTCAGCGCAATGAGCTGTCAAAAGAAAGTTACATTTTCATCCCTATAAAGTTTCTACGGTACAGGAATTATTACTATTACATCACGATAGGCGATTGGAATATTGTCATTGGTTTAATAACAATTTAAGGGACGAGGACTTGCTAAACAAATCATTTTTCTCGGATGAAGCCTGGTTTTATCTAACAGACTATATCAATTTACAAAACTATTGTATCTGGTCTGCAGAAAATCCACACGAATTTCGAGAAACGCAATTGCATTCCGTGAAAGTTGGAGTTTGGTTAGCTATGTCCAGGCAACGAATAATAGGGCCAATTTTCTTCGAGGAAACTGTAACAGCCCAACGTTACCAACAGATGTTGGAATTGTTTATTGCGGAGTTACAAGAAAATGAACTTGAAGCAGGTTATTTTCAGCATGATAATGCTCCAGCACATACTGCTCGACAAACCTGCCAATATCTTCAACAGTTTTTTGCTGACAGGGTCGTTAGAACACAAAGATGCCACCAAAGATCGCCTGATCTAACCCATTAGATTACTTCATTTCGGCTATCTAAAAAATAGGATCTATAGAACCGCATGCATACCATAGAAAAAACTGAGAGATGCAGTTTTCTCACTTAATAATTATACTAATTGTATGTTATAATTTAAAGTTAGTAAACACCAGTTAGTACTGAATTTTAAAATCATAATTTAGTAAAGTTAAATTAATTACATTTGATTTTTACAAGCACAAACACCAATCCATAGTCGTTTATATAATACGAGTTCAAATATAGGTTACGTTTTCCTTATTTATGATAGATCCGTTTACTTTCTTATGTTCACACACCTACTTAGTTCAACCTTCATTACAACACGCGCATATACCTAACCCTGTTACTATCTATAGGACGGGAATTGACAATCATTTTGAATCTCTGTGTATAATACATACCTTACCATATTCGAATCTTTTTCTCTATACGACCAGTTATTAGTAGATATAATGATTCCGATATTAATTTTTAATAATAGAATGTAAAAATTTTCACTCTTGAGTTAGAATATACTCTATAATGGTAGAAAAATTCATGCAGGGATCAATGGCATTTCTTTTACCATTGATCCGTGCATGAATTTTTATACGAATTTCAACATTAAATGTTCCGACATTAAAGATTTGGAATTCGCAATACTAATTGCAACTATTTCTAATTTAATTTGATTTCTTTCTTCTTGGTTGTAGCCGCTTAATATGAGAATTAAGTAAAAACAAACTTTCTGTTTACGTTTCAACAAATATATTTGTCTTAATCATAAATAATCTGCAAAGAATTTATTACATCAAGAAGAGGATAATAAAGAAAATGTGTATGATACGGTTACAAACAGGTGATTGTTTGAAAGTTACGTACTTACATTCAATGTCATAATAATAATAATTAGGCCGAAAATTGATAAGTTAAATTTTAAAGATTAGCTATTACAAATTTGAAGACATTATTTTAATAATAATAATAATAATCCATGCCTCCATTTTAGTAGATAGAAATGATTACTTGTGAGTAATATGTTATATTTTAAATTACAATGTTTGTTTTCGTTGTTTACATGGTGAGAGTTTTACAAGTAATGCTTAAAAAACTATTTCTAATATAAAAACTAAACAGCAAGCGAGTTTAGAATCACGAGAGATTTTTATATCTGCAGAATTGCTGATGAGCTCTAAGATCTTGTAATATTACTTCTCATATTTTTATTAATTTACAAAAAACAAAAATAAATAACTATACACGACAAATAATTGGGATAAATAAACTTGGCAATATGTTTAAACAAATCGTCACATAAATCTTAACACAATAATATACTTCAACTTTGTAAAAATGTTGGATTGGTTCAATTACTTTCATATTATTGAGATAACATCGGTACTTTATTAACTCAAAACAAATTTGCAAAGATTGCAAGCTTTTTACAGTAAGAAATGTTTTTCTGCTAATAATTGCAATAATTAAGAGGAATCTTTCCCAAGAAAATATATACCTCAAAATTTACGAATTGCTGTTTCAGAAGCAAAAAAAGAACTAATGTTAAGACAGGCGTCGACATATCAGTAATAATTATGTCCACCAACTGTCAACACCACTCGAGATTTACGTATTGTCGTTAATGAATTCAAAACAAACAAACACTCAAACTAATAGAATCTCATTTATTTTATTATTATTTAATATTATTTAAAAAGCGATCATACTATTCTGTTACTTCTAGTTTATTAATTTAGCAAACCCATTAATTTAACTTAAACAATAAGTGCTCTTCAATTAACAAAGTGAATATTATTAAGAAATAAGGATTACGGTAACCATAATTGTAGTTAATAGTAAACAGGGTCTGAAATCTAAGCATTATTATTATGGCGAAGTTTTCTACTCATATAGTTACGTTCAATAGGTATATGTCATACAGCCATTGTTGTAAAGATGGCGCTTCTGCTATTTCACTCAAACACGCTTATAAAAATTTGATTTGGTGCATTTACCGGAAAATTCACAAACGTCACATACATAACAAATTAATGAGATCAAAACTTTTCAAATTGAGGATCCTTTATTCCTTGATCCAACAGTTCAGCTTTACTGTACGCAAAATTCTACTGAAAATTCATTATTGCATTTACGACAAGCAATACGTAATTTATGCTCCTTTTTAGGTAGGTTATGTTAGTATTGTAGTAACACTTTATTGAATAGTGAAATTTTGTGATAAGATTCGATATTAAATTTGATTAAGGAATAAAAAAGCTGCCGTAGCAGATACGGTAAGTAATTCTGACAAAAATATTGTTACTATAAAAAATATATATTTCAAATAAGCAAATAAATCTAATTGTTTCAATAAAATGTTTTGTTCTTCTGTGTGTTATTTATATTTGAGTCAATAAATAAATTTTATTTGTTTGAAGTAAATATTCCATTTGATTTTTCAAATAAAATTTTACAAAATTTTATTTGAACCAAATATATATCTCATTATTTCAATGAAATAATTAATTATTTTAAGTATTACATACATCTGACCCAACAAACATTTTATTTGAGCAAAGTATTTTATTTGTTTAATTCTATTAAAGATATTGTTAAAACAAACAAATTTTATTAACAAAATTATTTGCTTGGCCCAACAATATATTTGCTTGTCCATATTTAAACAAAGATTTTAGTCAATACAACTAAAATTTCGTTGAGCCAACCACATGGATTTTTCAGTGTACCGTCCAGTGTTTCCACTGAACCTCAGCGACTACTTTGCTAAAGGCATGGAAGCTGAAATCTTCTCAAGTAGAAAAAGGATACATAGAAAATTCTCATCAAAATCCAATAAATGTAGTAAATCAGTTAGTTTTTTTTCAATTACTGAATCCAATTTGTCAGTAACCATCTCCTCAACCTCCAATGCTTTGCTACTCTACACTACCGTTAAGTCTGCCTCCAGAATCAATCTATTTTGAAAAATACTGCACAAAATATTTCCAATGCACCAGTTTTTAATTTCAGTACTTGTATGGCTATAAATATTAATACAGTGTTAATTAATTCAATAAATATACACTGTTTTGTTCAAATTTAATTGAATTGTTTTTAATTCATGCTGTTGTCTGGTCGTGAAGAAAATATAGTCTGTTACTCAGTTAGAATGAAAATTCGATACTCGTGGTTCCTCAATCTTCCCCTCGTATCGATTTTTTTTCATTCTAACCTTATATATTACAGAATCTTCTATTTCAGAAATCTTGTTTTCTTGGCCACAGAGGGCTTGAAAAAGTTGGACTTTGTCGAAACGTCAGTAACCGTGTATTTAAACTAAATTAAATATTTTAGGGCACTATACTCAAGAATTTCATTTAATATGTAACTACAATATCACTTCGTTGTTTTAATGAAGTAGATTAGACGTTCAACGCTTTCTAGCTTAATTGCTGAGAATTGAAATCGCTGTAAAACTATTTTTGGTTAAATGAACAACATTTTTTTTCGTAGTGCCAATCATGAACACTTCGATCATTTTCTTATGGCAGTTTTCTCCACATACGGTACAGCAAATGCGTAAAATCCCTGTGTGTTTAGCAGAAATTATCACATAGATGGCGCTTTCTCTATTCCATTCCAGTAACAGAACATATTTAGTATAAAAGGCGCGATAAATACAATTACAACATAGTATCTGGTATATTTACCAGATAAACATCTAGTAGGTCAGTAGGTGACGTGATCATTGAAAGGGCGACTCCCTTTGCCGCATCCCACTGTGGCGGAGTGATTCCTGTGATCAACTCCATGCGCGGGATAAACACTTGGCGTTTAAAATATCAATCGCATGTCCTTCATATTATGCGCTTAAAAAAAAGTTCGTTGTTAAATCAAAAATACAGTAAATTAAATATTTATTTAGATGGAATGTTTCAGCATAATAGTTAGATATTTGAATTACCTGAAATGATTTGATTATTTTGACTAAAATGTTGGTTATAACATGGTATATGTGACCATATCATTTATATAATTGAATTTGAATATTTCGTTTGCCAAATTATGGTATCGCCAAACAAATCGGTTTTTCAATGATATTTAGCTCAAGCAAAACAAAATAACAAAAAACGTTTTGTTAAAGTGATACATGTATTTTCCTGAGTGCATGCCTATATATGTAGAATAGAAGATATTATTATCAATACGTGAAATTTCCACGAAAATATGTTATAAAGATTTATGTCTGTGTAGAAAATTCTAAACGGTAGTACAGGTACATTTATTTCACACTCTAGCGCTTTCGCTAAAGTAGTCTAAATAACACCTCTTTGAAAGTAAAGGAAAGTAGGCTGTAAAGCGTATCAGAGTAGGCATGAAGAGGTCTCTAAAGGGTTATATAATCTGTCGGTCAGCGGCAATCAGCCTCGTTGCCGGGTAGGTCATGAAAGAACTCGGCTGAAGAGTGCTCCTGTTTAAAGTGCGCTCTTAGAGTAGTAGATATTCTAGAGTCCAGTGGCGTTCGCTTAGCACCGGCGTCCGATCCATTCCGCCACAAGTCCCATTATCATAATCAAAGGGCTCGCATTACATCGAGGGCCTCACAAGTGCCTACTGGTTCTCTCGCGGTTCTCTGCAAGAATATTCCCACTTTTCTTTCGATTCTATATAATAATAATAGGTACTCATTTCTGCGTATATAAAATTAAACATAGGGACAAGTTCTAATAATATATGTTCTGAACATAAATTACTGTTTGATTAAAACGGTTTTCAAATGTCAAAGAACTTAATAGATTCTTTTTAAGTGCGTTGCGTCCACTATTTGTTAATTCTATTTCTGAAAATTATAGTAGACCAAATAATTATTGCCACTTCGTATCTTTTTTCAAAATGAAATTGAAATGTGTCCCGTGAGTTTTTCCTAGCTCTGAATATACAATGTCAAGATTTTTTGAATATTTGTTGTTTCCTCATTTTTCTGTAATTTCCAGCTACTTTGTAAATATTGTAATAATAAAATAATAATAATAATCTATAAAATACTAATACTCTCAAAGTTAGGGCCGTTTTAACAGGGTTCTAATGGTCCATACTTAGATAAATTTACTTGCCTGGATTAATTCGAATTCAAACTTATTTGGCGCCTTTCGTTGGTAATTTTTTTATGGGTTGACTGTGTAAGATTTTTTATTTGCTTGAGCAAGGTAAGTATTTGCCGCCAAGTCAAATGATGGTGGACAGAATGTTGTGTCGCGAAATGGTCGCTTTATCAAGAAAATCGCACATATTATCTCTTCAATCTTCTAAACAAACTTTGGGTAATATGAAGAATAGCCCACAGGTGTTCTGAAGATCGTAATGTTGGGCTGTGTGGGTGTAGAATGCCTCCAGAATCACGTTACAGTGTATATTTTGTTGGTGTGTCATATCTGATCAAGATTTTATTATATTATTTTTCCTTAAGTTGATACCTACAATATAACTGTGTACGTGACTACAGGTTTGTTCGCTGGTGTTACACCAATTACACTGGTGCATATTGTCTCTTTCTCAGATGCATAAAAAGTAAATTTTTTATCCTGTTTTAAGTAGGAGTCAGTGTGGAAAGTCTAGCACCAACGAACAAACCTTACGTGTAATGCGAATGAAATAAGCGCGAAATACACACGAGCTATACGTTGTGTGCACGTTGTTGTTAAGCTGTATTCAACATGTATTGTGTACTTTTATCTATTCAATAAATAAATGAACAAGTATAAAGTGTTGTAGCTATCTCGTATGTTAAATCAAAGCAACAACCTTTATCAACCAATACTCGTTGTAACGAGTACTAAACTATTTCAATTAAGTTATTTTCTTAAAATAACATCATATCATGCATTATTTTTGCCAAAAAAAAGTATACATTTGTATTCGCGGTGAACTGCCGCTTTGACTAGGAGTTTTTTTTTGTGTTGGTACGTTGATGGTGACAAAAATAACACATGAAAAGGTGTTATTTCCAAAAAATAAGTTTGAAACAATTTAATACATACAACAATAGGTTACAACAGTTATTGGTTGATATATGTGTTTTTGCGACTACGTCCAGAAACACTCATATTGCAGTACTTAAAAGCGGCAGGAAAACAATTGTTTTCCTGCCTAGGCAGGCAAAAATGTCACTGAAGGTTGGCCACGCTAGATTCACATGATAGACGTGTAATAAATTATCATTAAGCTTCATTGCGTTGATTATCAATAAATAGATATTAAACTAGAAAGAACGTTATAGAAAAAGATTTTTTTATCGGAAACGTCAATATACAAAGGTATGCAATATGTGTGCCAACTTGTACTGTTAACTCCCTAGTGTCAAAATTTCTTTTCTTTTTTCAATTCAAAATTAAGATTTGTCGGCCCAAAAAACTTTGTGTATCTCTTTTGCGAATATGAATACTCGCAAAACTGTAGTTTCTGGCCTAGTGATACAAATAACTATTTGTTTATTTCAAAATTTCAAAGTATTTTCTGTGGTGACATAACCTGAAATCTTTTTTAAAGAAAAAAGTGTGGAAGACGTGGTTTCCTACAAAAACTAATTACTCTAACGTCATTCAGGAGTCATTCTACACCAATACAGTCCAAAAGTACGATCTTCAGAGCACCCGGGCTATTTTTTATATTTTCCCAAACTTTTTCTTTGTTTTTCAGGCTATGACTTTCCATAACATCCGTATATTACACGAATATTACCACATTTGTCCGTCATTAAACATTCGTAAACCGTCTTGATGCATCGAACCTTATCCGACTCCAGGCAATACTTTCGATAAATTTTTATTTTGACATTTAATGTAAAAATGTTTATCAATTTAAATATTTGGTGTCTCATTTACATTTTTTATGTGATTTGTATTGAAAATCAATTAAAATTTAATGAAATCTTATTTAACAACTGATTACAGATTTCTTTCGAAGAGCTAATTTTTTGTTTCTGCCGATAGATGTCTATAGTTTGAGATGTAATTTTTATTAAATTAAATTTTATTTTTTAAATGAAAATTTTATATCTGACTTGAATAAATACATTTTACAATAAAATTATCTAACATCTGAAGTTTAGAAATTGTGAATTAACTTAATGATTTGTTGAAGCTATGTGTTTTTGTTTTTATTTAAAATATTAGTATATAAAACAAATGCATACACAAACTACGCCGTCTTGATCTATTTACACGTATTTAATCCGTGTTATACACGTAAAATTTTAAATTGGCCAATAAATAGCTAGGTTTAAAATGGCCTTAAAGCTTGCAACAGAGCCATTTTTTTACAAAAGCATAAACGTATTACCGGTAGACATATACTAGCTTACACAGTGTGATGATATTTTGCTACGTCGAACTTAGAAATGGAATAATATATAGGATGTTTCAATTAAAATAACGCAGTAAGGATTCGTTTTCCTACTTTTCGAACACCTTGTATAGTCAAAAATATTTTCAGGTTATGCAGCTTTGCATTCTGTAAAAAAATTTCCTCAAATTAAAAATAGAGCTATAATCAAAGACCCCGTCTTCGGTCGGACAGCCTGCAAGTACACTTTCTTACAAATAATTGTACCGTACCGCCCATTAATTCGGATTTTTCTATTGTAAATTGTTTGTCACTTTTACCACGTTATTGACATATCAATTTTAAAATAAATGTGTCAATTTAAGGTCATTATCGATTAATAAACTTAAAAACTTCTCAAACTTTATCACAAAATTAAGTACACAAGATGACAGTTGATGCATTACACTTTGGAAGACAGTTTTCAATATCTCGAAACGTTGTTCAAGTGAAAAGCGATCCATTTCGTACCGCGAAAATATAATATAATAAGTTTGTGACACTTTTTTCAGTGTCAAATAGCTGTCAATGTCAAAGTAACGTGATTTAAAAGGAAACCAGTAGATGGCCCACTCTTTATAATATAGAAAATAAAAAAAAAATGCCGGGTCTGGAACTCATATACAGGTTCTATAATCTACACCTATAGCAGTAATTTGCAGTCGTATTATCAGTTTACCGCACTTTTAATAAAATAACAATTTTTAGTCAAATAAGTAACTTTTATTTTTTTGTAAGATTTAACTTATGAAGAATGGTAATAATAAAGGCTTTATTTGAGTTAATCTGTAAGAAGTTTGATAATTTCTTTCATTAACGATGGTATTTCAGACACTAAAACCAAGATTATTTTGTCACTCCCAATCAGCCCTGCTCGGGCGCCAAAATTTGCAATGTCTCACGTTATCTAGCTTGTTAAAAGGGAGCAGGAATATTATGAGGGTAAAAATGTTAAAATTGTAAATACGAAAAGAAAAACATCAAAATGTGTAAAACTGTTTTCGTTTATTTAAAATATTTGGACAGAAAAGTGCCACTTATTATATATGTATTGGAACTTATTGGATTCCGGCACAAATTTGCACATGTCACATAATCAATTAATAATACATAATAATAATTCATTTGACATCATTCTTAATCCAATAGGTATTATTTAGTCAAGTCAGCTATTTATTATTTACACTAAATAGCTGCTTATGACACGTTACCTATGAATTGTAGTATAACTATAATACTTTATTACGAGTCATTTGATACAAAAAAAAGAATTTTTATTTCAATGTTATTAAGTATGATATATCAGTTGTTAAAACAATTTTTCTCATTTGTCCCTGTATGGGCGCCAAAATTCACGATGATTTACTTTCTTTTTTACTTTACTTACCTTCAAGCTTGTAAGAACAGTAAATTTTGAATGTTACGCGGTGATTAAAAATAAATTTATTATTATGTCACAATACAAAGTACCGGAATCACAAAATCCCGTTTAACTATAAATATCCCATTCTATAAACTTATCATACAAAAACATACTTACATAAAATGTGAGTTCACAAGTCATATTACATAATATGTATAAACAATAATACTATTTATTGAATATAAATAGTTTTTATTATAAAATTATAGATTTCATAATCAATCCGCTAATGCTAAATCAGCGTCTATACGATGACCTATTATTGTTGGGATTATAAGGTTCGTATCGGTCTTTATGTGGGCCGGCTTGTCGCCGATAATTATTGTAACGATCCGATGGGTTCCGCTGTGCACTTGAATGGCCACCCCTGTAGCCGGTGTTGTACCCGCTGGCGCTGTTCGACTGCGTTGAACTATACTGCCGAGATTCGTAAGTGGCACCGCCTCGTTGTGGCTGGTAATTATAGGATTGACCGCCTGAAAAATATTTTTTCAATTGAAATATCATGTAATGTATATTAAACATGTAATGGTGTTGCACATTATATAGAAGCAATGGTAATAATTAGAGACCGTATTATATGCAAAGTGCATATATTTTATTTTTTGCATATCTTTAATTAGCGCTAATTAGTGATTGCATATATTGCATATTTAGGCATTACTATGAGTATTTTTACAAACGTTGCATATATTGTATATTTAAGCTTTTTCTTATCCTTCCTATTAGTAAAAATTCCTACTAATTCCTAATGTGGATCCACAACCGACAATTCTCAGAACGATTAACCTTTTACATTGGTTTCTCTAATACTTTTTTCCAAGAACTGCACGTGTTTAATTTCGCCTAGCAGAAGGGACGCGGTAAATACGTTTTATTATTATTAATTCCCAAATAAACTATTCATTCATTGAATATCTTTGAGCGAAACAGCATGTAATTGTGTTACGTTTCTAAATACTGTGCGTACATACAATGAGTATAGCGAACAAAATTTCTTTATGGAATAAGCCATATCCTGAACTGGTAAAGGATGGCGACAAAATATTTTGTCGAGCCTGCAGTAAACTGGTAAGTTTAATTTTACTAAAAGCTTTGCAATTGTTTTTAAATTCTTTAACTGTTGATATAAAATGACAATTGTTGTTGTAGGTGTCTTCTGGGAGAAAATACCTGATTGATCAACACGCTAAAACTCCATCACATATTGGAAAATGTGAAAAACTAAAGCGATCCGCATGTGTGCAGCAATCTATACGGCAATGTGTAGCATCAACTTCACGAAACTCAGAACAAGAAGAATATAATACGGATCTGTATAACGCATTAATTTCGTCTAATATACCATTAGCAAGATTAAACAATGTTAATTTGAAATCATTTCTGCAAAAATATTGCAAACATAATATACCTGACGAAAGTACCTTACGAAAAAATTATGTCACATCTTGTTACCAGCAAACAATAGCAGAAATTCAACAATTGGTAGGGAATAATTTTTTATTTATATCATGGTAGATGAAAGTACGGATAAGTGTGGCCGTTATATTGCCCATTTGTTAATAGGAATTCTTCATGAAGATATTGTGGGTAAATCATATTTAATTTATTCTAAAGAACTTCAAAAAACAAATAATGTGACAATTGCCCAATTCGTTCAAGAAGGTTTATCAAATTTCTTTTTACCTGGAAGTATACCGTATGAAAAAATTTTACTAATGTTGTCCGACGCTGCATCATACATGATAAAAGCCGCGCAAAATTATTTTTTTTTTTATAGTAACATTATTCATACCACTTGTTTAGCTCATGGGTTCAATCGGGTAGCCGAAGACATTAGGAATCAATTCCCTTTGATCGATGATCTAATTAGCAATCTCAAAAAAGTATGATCATTGCAAAATCACACCAATCATGCAATAAAAAAACGTTTTAAAATAACAAAGTATTTTTCTTTATTAAAACACCAAACACTAGTTTATAAGCCACTTTTTAATCACCGGTACGTGGATTGGATTGATATACTATATAAAACAAATATATTTCAATTAAAATGTAAGTATACAAACTTTCTTGGTACTTTATAAAGTCATTTAAATTTAATTTAATTTAAAATTAGTAGAGTCATCTATCATTCAACGGTCAAACTAACTGTGTAAAGAAATCTATAATTTCGTTACGAAATTTTTATCGACAAATTTGAATTTCTCTATAATAAACCATACCAGAATCGATTTATGGTAAGTGTATGCAACAAAATACAGAATGATGGCGATCCCTAAATTATAAAAAAAATATTGTTTAACTGTTTAAAATTGATTCAAAACCGAATTAATAATTTTTATTTTTAGGTGGGAAATCATCCATGACATATTTCGGTATCTAGTAAGGTCTCATTATACGTGTGGTCTTAGGTAAACTACGGGCCAAATTGGGCGTACTTAGGACTCAAACAAGCGGGTCAAAGGTTTCAGTGGAAATCAGCATTCTTCTCAGGATATCGTTGAGGCAAATATAGATTTAAATACAATACAGGTATAATATCGAAACGTTTTATGCTTTAATTTAGTGGAACTGAGATAATTCTTGCATGTAAGACGTAAAATTGTAGGAGCAGTGAACGTAACAAGCGTCCTCTGTTGCGGCCACAGGAAGAATGTTTATTTAATCTCTCACAGCACCCAGCCATCAAGTTTACCATGGAGAAAGAACAAAATGGAAATCTCCCCTTTCCTGGATGTTATGGTTAAGAAAACAAAAGAGGGAATGCCACAGCACGCAGTATTTAGAGAGAAGACGCATACCGATAGATATCTGCATGCAAGATCTCACCATCATCCGATGCAGAAGAAGACATTAATACAAACATTGCTATCCAGAGCCGAAACCATCAGTGACGAACAACATCTTACCAGTGAAAAGATACATTTGGAGAAAGCACTAAAGGAGAATGGTTACACTGACATCGACATAAGGAGAGCCACTAAGAAGAAGACGACACTGGAGACAACTACAGAACCTCGAAGAGGGATGGCATGTTTACCTTACATAGCAGGAGTCACCGAAAAAGTAGGCCGAATTTTGAAGAAACGTAACGTACAAGTACGCTTCGAGACTGCAACATCGATCCAGCAGTATCTACCGACCGCAAAGGATAAGATACCCAATAGGTGCCCAATAGGCTGCCCATAAGGTGCAGCGTTGGAGAAGGTTCGCCTGCAATGCTGCGCAAAAATGACATAAGGTCAGGTGACGATATTTCATTGGTTAGGTCAAGGTTAACCATAACCAAAGTCGGTAGTGGTTGATGTAGCATAAAAACTATTGAAATAAATGGAATTGGGAAGTAGCTTATACAATCTTCAATTAAAGTTTAGTTTTAAAAGTTACTGTTAAATTTGTGTTATAATTTTGTTATAAGTAAATAAATTGTTTTTATTTTTGTATTGTTCGTATTTGAAAAGCCCCGCCCTTCATTACATTTCATTACAATTTGACAGCCCCCTCCATTACAAAATTTTGTGCGCTTGGCACAACACTGGAGTATACCTTATTTTCTTGTATCATGGCTTCTGCTATGGTATGAGGACCTTAACATAACGAGCATATCAAAAATGTATAAAACGAAATCGAAAGCTCATAAAGAACGTTCACATTCGCACCGATAATCTCTTTTGATAATCTCCTCTATACCGTGCTCCACCCTCCAACGAGTATATAAACGATCCGGTAATTGTGATTGCAAACAGTAGACCGATGAAGTCCGCCTCTAGTTTATATCTTCCTGTATGTGTGTGTGTACGCGTGAATTTATTGGAAACAAGCAATTTATCGGGGGCGCATTGTGTGTTTGTTTGCGAGCGTGACGCCACAATGACGTCGATGCCCGGCGGCAGAGCGCGTAATTGCGCCCTTTGTGCGTCCGTCATCGCCACTCACACGCCTAATTTCACGATGCCGTCACGGAGCCCAATTCGATGCGAGTTATCTATCCCTCATTCGTCGCAGAGTCTGTTTTGTTTTCACGATTTTCTACTGGAAACTTGCACGATTCGACTTGGTATGTTGGAGGCAATGAAATGTTTTTGTTTCTCAAAGAAAAAGGAGGCTACACCCACTTTGAAATAGTATCGCTTTTTATCAAGCAACTTGTTTTTTTGTTTTATATAAACATACATGTAAACAAGTTGTAGTACGCATATAGTTTTTTATCAGGTTATGGGCCCAGTTACGGTCCTTTAAAGCGACGATTTATTGTGTCCAAATATCCAATCGAAATAGCTGCTAATTTTATGATGTCAGTGGTCAAGTTAAAGGGACGTGAAAATTACAGCGAATGGGCTTTTAGTATTGAATATTTGAGTGCTTGTTTAGACCAAAGAGGATGTATACCATGTTATTCAAAATGATTGTCGTAAGAAAAAAACTGTTTTCCGAAAAAAATTATCTATACTTATTACAAATTTAATGAGCGAAGTTAGCTACATACAAATTTCATACATTAAATTAATTTTCTTGACATTTAGCGACATTGGCGTGCGTGTTGTAGTATCTTTCGATTATTTATCTTATAATTTTTTTCAAATCGTTTATATTTACATCTAATATCACCAGCAATAGTATTTCTGAATACTGTAAGAAAATAAGGGAATTTATCTGTGGTAATTAGCTCAACAAACAGGTAAAAAATCAATATTAACATTAAGTGAAATAGTTTATTACATTTTATAATTTTATAGGCTTATCATACACTTCAGCGCAATGAGCTGTCAAAAGAAAGTTACATTTTCATCCCTATAAAGTTTCTACGGTACAGGAATTATTACCATTAGATCACGATAGGCGATTGGAATATTGTCATTAGTTTAATAACAATTTAAGGGACGATGACTTGCTAAACAAATCATTTTTCTCGCATGAAGCCTGGTTTTATCTAACAGGCTATATCAATTCACAAAACTATCGTATCTGGTCTGCAGAAAATCCACACGAATTTCGAGAAACGCAATTGCATCCCGTAAAAGTTGGAGTTTGGTTAGCTATGTCCAGGCAACGAATAATAGGGCCAGTTTTCTTCGAGGAAACTGTAACAGCCCAACGCTACCAACAGATGTTGGAATTGTTTATTTCAGAGTTACAAGAAAATGAGCTTGAAGCAGGTTATTTTCAGCACGATAATGCTCCAGCACATACTGCTCGACAAACCTGCCAATATCTTCAACAGTTTTTTGCTGACAGGTTCGTTATTTTAGTTTATTTGCTCATTTATATTTTGTAAGAGTTAATTTTTCTGTTAGTCTATTTTGCTGTTTCATTTTATTTTTTTCTATCACCTCGTTTGGGTGAGTAGTAGCATTTTTCTGTCATTTAGCTTTTTCATTTTTAGTAAGTTTCTAGCACTTGTCCACGCTTAGATTATATTAATTTATGAAACCACGTGGATAGAAATTTAAAGGTTTTGTATTTTGAATAATCTTCCTGAACAAATAAAACCTTCTTTTTTTTTTGCTTTGCATAGGAAATAGCATTGTCCTATTTTAGAGAAAAGTCTTGTGCAGTTTTTATTTTAGGCCAGAACCTTCTGTTCAGGGTTTTTTTCTGCACTATTTTATATTTTAGCCCGTTTTGTTCTGTTCTTTTATTTTATATTAAACCATTCCAATTGTTCGTGTAATTAAGAAAGTCTGACTACATTTACAATTTACTTTTCGTGGTTAGGTTAATGTTTAATAGTTTTTTTGTTTTATTTAAAATCTTTTCCGTTGAGCTAGCTAATATTTTTTTCTTTTTCATTTTAAAATCATTTTAGCATTTTTTATTTATTTCAATTAATACACAGCAATACGTTGGAAGGACCTTTAGAAATTTCAAAATTAGCATAAAAGAGCATTAACCTAGCGTAAAACCCAATTCTACTTAATTCCCTGTTAGGTAAACATTTAAAAGAAAATAAACACCACTTTGACATCAATCACAATTTCCAAATATTACAAACGGTCAAAAACGGTACATACCTCAATACTTTAGAGGCATTGGAAATATTGAGACAACAGCTCACTAGTAGAGACCTTTTTATCAACATACAATTAATTTTCGAGTCCATCATTGCTTTAGTTTAGTTTTTTCATAATAGAATAGATAGTCTCTATATCCTGAGTTTGAAATGTTTACGTATATTTTAAATAATTTGAAAGTGTTGTTCGGTTAGACTTGTGTTTCGTTTTTTATAATATCCGTTTTTTACAAGTTTCACACAAGTTCGATTATCTACTTTGCACTCTCTAATTTTATTTTAATTTTACACTTTGGCTATTCTCTGCTTTTAAATTGTAAGTACCTCTCCTAAAATCTTTAACGTTTTTATTTTACTCCCTAATTTAATAATAAAAAATGTTGTTTTTCAATTTTATATAATACCATTTTGCTAATAATTATTGCACACTCTTTTATAATTATTATACTTTTTTAGCTGGTCTGAGGATGTTGGGATGGAACGAAACCGGTAGTGTGTTATTAAAGAATTTTCTGAGAATGTCGACCTTGTTTGATTTCCTTTTCCCTATATTAACAACTCACACAGAGTCAAATATGGATTTTATATATGTATTTAATGTATTTATTTCCAAAATTTCGCTCCTCTACCTACCAGGAAGTTATAAGGATGAGTTGCCTTCCTTAATCATTCGGTAGAATACCCTATTGTCATCGCAGATAACTCCCTAAACTCAATCGAAGGTAGTTCACCCCGAAGGTGGAACCTAGCCAAGTTAATTATAGTCCCTTTATCTGACCAAGTGTAGTGGACAGCACCAAGATAATAGATTGGATTTGTCGCAAGACCAAGCACGAAAATTAGTTTATTGATTTTACAGATTCAAACGCTTTTTTCAAACAATTGGAACAAAATGGAAAAAAAAAAAACAATTACTGCTAGGACAATCAATGTTAGTAAAAACCATTGTAAAGCCATTATTTGCGTGTAGGATTCCGCTAATTTATGTGATAAATGACGTTTAGTTTGTATGTAATTACAGTTAATAAAGCAAGTAGTGATTGAGATTAGTATGTTGAAGGTTTTGTGTTAATAGATGTGATAATTATATTTTTTAGAGAAAATATTTATTCTCTCCATGAGCACAGTTATTCCAACTCAATTAAAATTTAACTAATGAGAAATTACTTTAATAATTAATAATAATAATAATAATTTATGAAGCTGCCCAACAGAAAAGATCCATTTACAGGACAACAGCAACAATAAAGTAAGTGTGCGTATGCATATATTTGAATATATCTAATAGAAGCAAAGTTACTTAATCTAAACTATCATTAAATAACATCTTATTCGGCATAAGAAAGGAAAAAAGTATCTTAAACACTAAAGTTAAGCAAGATATTAAAGTTAAAGTGATATTTGGATTATTGATAATGAACTATCGGCATACATTTATTAATTAATGATGGCAAAGGAGTAAGTAAAGTGAATTTCAGTAGCGACGTTAGAAAGTGAATTGAAAGTAGAGCACATGCGATGCAGTGGTGAGTTTAGTAGGATGTTAGTGTTTGGTCTAGGACAGTAAAAGGTTGTAAATGATCTAGCTGATAGGCGAGGTACAGTGAAGCTGATCTCACTAAGTAAAGGTATTGAATCAATTCTATTATGTAATCAATTTAACAAAAATTTCAGGTCAGCCTGGGACCGCCGAACATCCAACTGAGTAATATTGTATGCATGAAGTAAAGCGTTATGGCTATATCCTTGCATGGGGTAAGTAAAGTGTTCCTTAAAGTAAAGATATTTTAGGAATCTACGTTGAACTTGTTCAAGGGAGTAGATGTGGCATCGATACGCAGGAGACCAAACCACCGCTGCGTACTCAAACTTGGACCGAACATACGAGAAATACAGCGAGATAATGCAGGTAATGTTATGAAATTTAGTACAAGTTCTTATGATAAATCCAAGCATTTTTAGTGCGCTATTACGGATGCTGTTAATATGCTCTATAAAAGAACGTTTAGTGTCAAATATTACACCCAGGTCTTTAGTAGAAGTCGCACGCTCAAGTATGGTACCATCGTAATAATAATCATATACAATAGGCTTTATTTTGCGTGAAAACGTAATAACCTTGCACTTAGAGACGTTCATGGAAAGCCTATTTTCAAAACACCAGCCGCGCAAGGAATCAATTTGATGTTGAAGGAGTCTGGAATCGTTGATTTCATCAATAGTGGTGTAAATTTTCAAATCGCCAGCAAACAGTAATTGGTGGCATGATGTGTCATACAGGTCATTAATGAATACAGAGAACAGCAAGGGGCCTAAGGGCCTCCTTAAGGAACGCCAGATGTGGGATAAAAACAGCTGAACTCGTGACCCAAATATCTTACATTATTAATTTTCAGTTTACAGGGTCGTTTTATTAAAGATTAAATGCTATCTATATTCGTTTCATTAATTATTTCGTTGTTTTGTTAAAAAAAAAAAATAAGTAGCTTTAGCAATAGACAATATGTCAATCAGCCTACTGAGTTTTTGAACAATGTGATTTTCACATTGATTAATTACACTATTATTGATGACAAAATATTTTTCTATGTGTTAAAAAATTACCCCAAACAGTTTAAGATTATTTACAAAAATTTTTAAAGCAATTAATTTCGCAAAGAAATTATTTATTTTATTAACCCTCCATTTATTGTATTTTCAAGAAATATATCTTCTTCATTATCGCCTGTGTAATCCAATGTTCTATTTTATTGAAATATAGCTAACACTTTTGGTCTGTAACACAGCTTCGGGCAGTAGCAACGAAAAAGTATTAATTGTATCAAATTCAACAATAAATATTTTAGCACTGACTGAGATTGACGAACAATATGCTTTCTTTACAATGTTTGTTATGTATTATAAATCCAATAATATTTAAATAATTGTTAATAAACCTGTGCTACATAAAGACAGTTTGTATAGAGACCCAGTGTTGGCCATATTTCAAGAAAATGGATCAACGACGTCAGATTACACAGGCGATAGCTAAGATATATTTCCTGAAAATACAATAAACGGAGAGTTCATAAAATAAATAATTTCTTTGCAAACTTGATTGCTTTAAGAATTTTATAAATCATCTTAAAACTGTTTTTGGTAATTTTTTAATAGATAGAAGAAAACTTTATAGTAATACAATATTTAAGAATACTAACAACAATAGTAATTAATACATCAATAATAGTGTAGTCAATAAATCTGTGAAAATTACATTATCCCAAAACTGAGGAGGCTGACTGACATATTATCTATTGCTAAACTAATACTCGCGAGCATAAATCGAAGTAAGTAATTAATATCAAAGCAGCACTAAGGAGTAACATAATTTTCAATAATAAAATCCCATCACCACATGTTTTCTTAAAAAAAGAATTATCTCTACATACACATAACATCAAACAAGTTAAATACATATATATTTCTAAATGAAGCCGTCTATTCAAGAGTTCTTTTTGTTATGTATTTTTTTTTTCATTGGAATTTCTAACGGAAACGCTACCGCCGAAACTCCGATTTGTTTATTCTATACATAAACCTTTTTTCTCTCTATATATTTATTTTTCTGTTTAAATTTCTATTCGTTACCTTTGATCGCAGTAATATACATAATTAAGTGATTTGTGAATACGTCCTCCGAAAGTTGCATTTACAATCAAGAAATTTTCAAATTCTGAATTGCTGGTGTCCCGATTTTTCCTGTGAGAAGTATACCTATTTGTCAGTATTATGTAAGTGTAAAATTGGCGTATGTTTTATATAACTACAAGCGAAGATGAATGAAGAAGACAAACAGAACGGTAAATGACAAAAGACGCAAAAAGAGCAAACACAAAAAAACGAGGTAGTTATTTGATTGCGATCATATAAAAAAAATATGTATGCATTTATGTTTTATGCTATAATACTACTTCATTATTACATAATTATAATATTACAAATAATTTTCTTTCGTCTAATTTCGTGAAATAATCTATTAGTAGGTATTAAAATAAAACGTAAAAAGCCTTTTAAAATATCTCTCCAACTCCACAACGACAAATACGCCATTGAAAATAATGCAAGTCCGGTCCCTTTTCACGAGCACCCACTCGAGACGCAAATTGCTCCGGGAATAATCAGAACTATTCTTCGGCGACATTCCCCGTATGCCGGATAACAAAGAATGACGGTTAGCTTTTAAGTTCCGCATTCACTTTGAACGATTTTAGATATAAGAACACCTGAGTACGTATAGTGCCGTTTAAAACAATACATCTTGATTGATACAAAAAATTAATAGGGAATTTTCTGTTATAAAAAAAAAAGACTATATAATATATGTACTTACACATATTTGTGATGCAGAAATGCAGACAATTGAAGGGCTTACGGAAAAAAGTTATACATATATGTCAATTAATCATATTTGTCTTCATTAATATTTTTAACCGTAGTTATTATAGAATCATCGAGTTTTTATTCACCTATTATACAGAGAAATGTTGGTATTTTGCGGAGATTTTTGTTTTCCAATTCGCACAAAAGTCACATCTGTTGCTTCTCAAATTATCTTATAAGATTAAATTTTAATCCAATATTTAAAAAAAAAAAGGGAAGTCGCCACCTTTATTAAGGATACTGACAGCTATTGTGTAACAGCATAAACCTATGTCATAAAAGATAGATACATAACCAAAATAGTAATTTACGAACCATTTCACATCAGTTAATCTGGATGGGTCTGGTTTTAATGTGTCCGGATTAAAATTTAAAATATTACTGAAATCGTTTTTGGTTTTTGTATTACAGGAATATGTCATACAAATAATCGTGAAGAACTTGTCGAGATTATCAATTGCTTTTCTGGAAATACATATTGTCAAAGTTTACCGTTTAATATTTCGGGTTTAGTTCACTTGAACGTTTCTGAATTATTTGTATTAGGTAAGAAACTATTTGGCAAAATACAAACTACAATGCAACGTTTCGGTTTTTAATAAATGAATTTAATTGAAAAATATCAAATTATATATTGTAAAATATACATATTTGAATAGATTTTTTTATATTGTCGACAAAATCAGTATTTTTTTTTTGTTCTAGGTTGTAAATTTCTACTTTTTGTTTTATACAACGACCGGCATAAATATTGAAACATTTTTTTTTTTGGGAGGGGAAGAGAGGGGAGTAATAGGTTCAACATGTCTAGGAAAACCAAAATTTATTTCGACACACGTAACGTGACCACTAGTATGGCGGTAAATTAAAAAAAATATGCCATTACTCTGCAGAAACTGAGGCTGGATGACATGATGTTCAAAGAAGTTGTTTGAAAAAGAATTAAAAGTAATTTAAAAAATAAAAAACCATTTTTCCAAACATTTTCTGCATTACTGCATCTAGCAGTAATAAATATAATTTTACAAACATTTTCATTCTAAATCACTTAGCAAATATTACTTTTATTGAAAATTGTAATATTTTTTGTTTGTTTTTACCTTTTATTTATGCGATAATGTCGCATAAATTTAAAGAACATTTTTTACTTTACAAGTCTAATTAATTAAAAAAAAAATGTTTTTCTTCTCCTTTTACAATTAAATTTTAAATTTAATAATTTATTTTTGGATATACAGAATCATGTTTTAAGAAACGCTATATACATGGTGGTCAGAAAGATGCGGACAAACACCACGTAGAACAAATCTCTGTTTAATTCTGAGTCGATAATCTTAATTGAGAAAAGTTGTACAGTGCTCTCTTAAGTCACACGAGCAGCTCAAAAGCGTAAAGTGTAAATTTGGCAACACATAATCAGATAAGTTATATGGCAGTAATCATTTAAGGTAAAGTCAGGTAAGTGTGTAGTAAAAATTGCATAGTGTGAAGAAAAAGTAACACTGCTCACATAATAAGACATTTTGATAAATTTGACACATAGAAGTAAATAATATATGCCCAGTTGTAAGCCTTCAATAGATACGCCTTTTATAATTATCAACGGTTTACTAGAAAAAAAAAAAGAAATTTTAAACAGTGTCAATACTACACACTTACCCAGCAAAATGGGGCAAGTGTGTAATCGTTCCGCATATTATATATTAATAGCATTATCCTTTAGTTCGGCCAAGTGTGTAATACTATACTGATGCCTTTTTAATAAGGTATGATAAATTTACAAGATATTTAAGTTATTACACGTTATCAGATGTGAATTTTTATTTGTAAAATTAGTTTGAAGTTTAGTACATTAGTAATATAACAGAAGACATCCTTATTTTAATTTTAAAGATAAATGTAGCCAATCTACACACTTGCCCCGGTTACACACTTACCTGACTTTACCTTACTTATTTATTATGAATTAGATAAATACGCAAATTAGCAAATACACTATACCGATTTTTTTTTCCATTACACATTCCTTTCTTATATTTGTAGTTATAAAAAAAAATGTCGATGCATTGGTGACTGGTGAATAGGCAACCAGTTATACTAGTCAATTGACGTTTGACATTTCACTATTGATTATTACTTACTTAATTTAATTAAGTATTAATTGCACGTCCGAGAATTTGTTTGCAAAATTGATGTTTGTTTTAAGGTTTGCCGTTTATTGCTCAGATCATAGGGAACTAACATTTTATACAGTAAGGGGTAAATTTCTACAGATGAGATAAAATAATGCACGACCTGCTTAATGATTTGCACAGTTTGTTTTATACGGCCTGTAGGATAGTTCAAATTTATATTTAATTGAATGTCACGCTAAATTTCGGTAATAAGCGACATTTGTATCACATGTAGTAGGAACTTGAGAACTATTTTACATACAGCTGATGAGAGCTTCATTTATGTCAAAACAAATGTGAACAAATAACTATGTAACGTAAATAATTAATAAGGAGTGAAGAATGGTTCAGTTTTTGATAAAACAAACGGATTAATTACTATAACTTTGGAAAATATTAACTTCAGCTCTTGTCAATATGACATTTTTTCAAATGTAAATTGACATTTCGCTGTCACAATCTTACCAAGTTAAGGATAAACATTTTTCTCAAAAAAGTCCGGGAAGTGGCGCCAATGGTGAACACGTGCAACTCATGATTCGACAGGCCGTATAAAGCAAACTGTCATACTTATCAAGCAGGTCGTGGATTAAATTAAAAACAAATTATCAGTTTTTAAAATCATCATTATTTCTCACTTACCTCTTTGATAATTATTCGAACTTGAGTAATTGTTCCCACTGTAAGGTTGTACGTTACCAACGTACTGGTTCTGATATGGTCGCGCGCTCGGCTGATGTGGCGTGTAATGATTAATCGTTCTGTGACTCGACACATCCAAAGTAGCCCTGTAAAAAAAAAAAATACAGTAATACAAATTAATTTATAGACAATCCCCAAAACAAAACAAAAAAACCTTACCTCGTCAGAGATGGTGCCATACCAATTTGCGGCCTCCAACTTCTATGACTTTTTTCATCCAGATCTTGCGGTTTTAAAACTCTCCCTGGTAATTTGGCGCCTTTCAGCTTCCTCGCCAAGAAGACAAAGCCTTTAGGATACGTCGGGTCGCGGAACCTGACGGAACAAACTTTGTTTCCGTAAATCGACTTCAATCCCTTGATCGGACTATCTAAAGTTCTGGAACAGATATTTTTTCACTTTTTAATATGTCTTTTTTAGTGAAAATCTTACTTACCCATCTGGAGGGATACATTCCGGTGAAAGAAGTATCGTTCCGCCCATACCTTCAAAGGAAATAGGCGTTTCGACATCCTCCTCCACTTTCTCTTTATATAAAGCCTCAGCGACGTTATAACCTTTCGTCCGCGCCGATAGAAACAGCCTATCGTCACCGCGAACGTTACGTTTAACCTCTTCGGGAGTTAGGTCCTTATAGCAGGGGGCGACAGCTTTGAAAAGCCTCTCTTCGTCGACGAACGGTAGAAGGGCGACTCCTTGCCACGCGAACTTCTTACCGTTCAAGTCTATTTTGAAGTCTTCGGGATAAAAATCAATGATTGTCGACTCCTAATCGAATGGAAAAGAGAAAAAAACAAAAGAGGTCTGATATATTCTGGCGTGGCTCTAGTGAGTTTATTATTTCAGTTATTGAAACTATTAGAAGTTCGAGGTGAGCTTCGTATGTTCCTAAGAGATCTTACCGGGTCTTTCATTAGTCTTGCCCAAGGCGCTGGTACGTGTTTGCTACTGGCTGCCGGGAAGACGCCCATCAGTTGTTGAAGTGGTTCAAACTAGAAATTAACGAAGCGAACATCAGTGAATGTTTGAAAGGATCAAAATATCAATAATGTACTTCATTTTTGTATCATACAATGATGAGTGACTAACTCCCATATTCATAGTCCAGGCAAAATCTTAAGGAAAAGTATGACTTACGTAAGGAGACCTTACACCTTAAACAACTTTCTATTTCATAGTCACAATATCGACTCACTTCGCCTATTCTCGGACAAGGATGCTTCCTCTAGAATTGATGAAAAGAATTCTATTAAATGCCATTGCTATAAAATCAGCTGCCACATTGACTAGGTTCACATATTACTTTTGCACTTATAATCTTCCATATTTATGGTATTTATTTTAAATTTGTTGTTGACAGTTTAAGACTAGTTTGTGACGTTTATGATTTATGAGGTAGTGGTTTGGTTCAATTTTATTTGATTAGTATGGTTAGAAATTTGTGTAAACTGAATAGATAGACCATAATATAAAGTATTTTTAAATTTGAAACTCCTACCATTTGCACAATAAGAGCAAAAGGAATCTCTTTTTTCTATTTCAAAACATTTTTCCAGTTTGACCACCCAGATTTGTTGTAAATATTTTGTCGTTTTTCATACAAACCGTCTTGTCTTTTTTAGCAAGCGCAGTTAAAAGTTCTTGAATGATGCGGATAAACCTCGAATTTGCTGTATCAACTATTGTATGTTAGGCAAATACAATATAAATATGTATACTAGTTAATATTTGGTAATACAATGCTGTAGGAGTTTCATAAAAATTTACTTACCTACCTTGAAACTGTATATCAGTGACAAAAAAAAGCACAAGGAATTAATAGTGCAAAAAAGTAGTGATATGGATAAACCATCAGGATTTTCTATGCTCGGTAATCGTCCGTTAACAAGCGGCAATAAAATGTATGGAATTTGTTGGGAAAAACAATACCTCTTCCTAAATTCTGCATTACTATTTCACGGAATTTTTGTGCGTCCCTGATATACCGTTTCAGTTGCCTATTACTATCATATTTTATATTTATGTAATACAAAAAATCCTCTATATCTGCTATTGCATCCCATTAATTAATTAATTAATGATTAATGATATTCAAAATGAAATGTGTCAAATTTATGTCAAGTATTTTTGCCTAAGCTATCCTTAAGGTACCTACAGAGCTACCTTAAGATTTTCCTTATGTAAGGTAATCTTAAGGAAAAGTATACCTTAAGGAAGCACATTGAATATGGCGGTAAGGTATCCTTAAGGTACCTACGGAGCTACCTTAAGATTTTCCTTATGTAAGGTAAGGAAAAAATGTAGTCTATGAAACAAAAATTTGTATGTCAAGGAGAACCTTAAGGAAAAGTATACCTTAAGGAAGCACTATGAATATGGCGGTAAAACAATTCAACAATTTGGGTTTCATATTTGTCAGTAAAATCAATTCAGAAAATGATAAATTTCAAATTAGGACGTCACATACATTACCGACAATTGAAGTTAGGACAACTAGTATAATTTAAAAAATCATTTTCTTGAATATTTAATACTTTTAACATTTTTGTGAAAATTTCTACAACAAAGTATTTAAGACGGAAATCATTATTAGAATAAGCTTGTTAGAGAGAAAATTTAATTCAATCTAATAGCAGGTAATAAAACCATTACAAACGATATTTAGAGGAGGGGTGGGTCGACAGGATTGTAAAATTTCACGTGGGTGTCTCCTGAAAGTCTCCCACTATAGCAGGGAATAATTGATATCGTACTTGTTGTGAATTATTCTATTAGTAAATCAGTTACGATACGCTTGCTCAATTGCAATATTTGTGAAAATAGTAGACATTTAAAAAATGCCGAAAGCAAAGAGATTAACTATTGTCACATTACATAAGAAAGGACAGTTTGTGCGTGTAATAGCAGAAAAATTAGGAGTGACAAAATCTACAGTCCATTATACTATTCGTCACTACCGAGACACCGGATCATTCGAAGACCAGAATCGCCCAGGTAACTCTCGCATGTATTTCAATGGAAAAAAAATAGTTTCTTTGATGTAAAATAGAGAGCTGGGAGCACCAACCCCTTGACAGTTTAATAAACACGCCCCTAATCCCTAATCAGGTTACCGGTTACATAATTTGCCTAAAATTTGATACCCAAATTTGTTTTCCTTTAGGATAAATATTTATTTTTGTTGAATAAAATTAAAGGTTAACTAACCGTTTTTCATT
This sequence comes from Protaetia brevitarsis, assembly GCA_004143645.1. NCBI lineage: Eukaryota > Metazoa > Arthropoda > Insecta > Coleoptera > Scarabaeidae > Protaetia > Protaetia brevitarsis. The sequence goes on from RXPK01001182.1 coordinate 79,206, forward strand.
TATCTACAATTTTTTTTTAATTTATAAGGAAAATGTTTTGTTTCATAGGATGGAAAATTTTATATGAATTTTAATAGTAAAAAAATGCGTTACGCCATCAAAACGTGCAATGTGAGCCACGCTCAATCATGGTGGCCTTGGTTGTTGCCTAGAAACTAAGAACTGATACCGATATTCGTCCATTGCGCATTTCAGCGTTCCTACTGCAAACCAAACATTTGAATTTGTCTATATTTTGTGACTGTTACTTACTATTTCGAATACGGTATTAAAATTTGTCGATTATATATACATTATTATGTAATTCGACCGGCATAAATATTAATACATGGGAATTTTTTTATTGTTAAAATATAGTGTACTATTTTTTTTTTTTAGATAAGTTGTGCATATTAAGAAACCCAAAAATTTATTTTGTCGCAGGTCGCGTGACCACAGTATGGCGGTAAATTTAAAAAATATACCATTGTATGTTATATGTGTATTTTTAAGTTTTGTTTCTACTTTAAATGTTGACTTTCCCAATCTATATGTTTTGTATAGCAAAACGGGTTAATAAAGATTTGAATTTGAATCAATCTGTAGAAAGTGAGGTTAGATGACATGATATCCAAAACAGTTATTTTTTGGATATCGTGCCCTTAAAAGGAAGGCTTTAAAATCAGAAGCAACAAAATAATATAGTAAACTATTATTATTTACAAAATCTACTTTGATACCTTGAGTGCGCGCATGTGGTGTTATCAGTTTTGGACCAATGGTTTCCACTTTAATGCAGAAAACAAACCAAAAATATAACAATTTCCAATAAAAGTAAGTTTCCAACAACTGTAATACTGAAGATATAGATATTTTTCAGTTTTCATTGTGTTAATTGTGCAAAAATTCCCAAAATTGTTTGAGTATCAATCAAATTTAGAAATAATTGTGATTTTTAATATGTTTACAAAAACTTGCATATAGCTCAGAATTGAATTCTAGGCAACTTTTGAAATAACTTTTTGGATTTCATATCATCTAAACTCACTTTCTGCAGATTAATGGTATATTTTTAAATTTATCGCCATACTTAGTGGTCACGTGACGTGAAGTGTTCATTGGAAGTGCATTTCAAGTATGTATGTAACAAATTACCTAAAAATTTTAAAACATTACATAATTTCCGTACGTTCAAGAAGAATGTTAAGGAATACTATGAATTGTTACTCTATTAGGAATATATGAATATGTAAATTGTTTTTTTTTATCAGCGAATATATGAAATGTAAGAATGTAAGTTACTATGGATACCTAGGTTTCTTTTCTATGTTTCTCTTTCTTGACCTGTTTCCTTGTTACAAACATAATATATATGTAATATGTAATTTATGGGAAATAAAAGAATATTATTATTACTATTGGTAAACCAATATATTAAACAAAGCTCACACTCATTCGACTTTTTTTTTTTATTTAATGCTTCGTCAATTAAAAAAATCCAACAGAAAAACGAGTACCTAACATTCACACCATAAAAATAAGAAGTGTGTTTCTTTTCTGTCGCTATTTGATTGATCTTTCGTAAGGCATCCGCGACGATAAAGTGAGAAACCGATACATATCGACATCCCCTTAAGAATGCAGTTAATCCTCACCAATAGGTCGTAAATTATATTACTGATCGCAGCGACATCTCTCGATCTACTCTCGTACCCTTAAGTAAATATAAATGAAAATTACAAGAAGGCTGTGAAAAATGTTAAAAGGCGATTAATTGGAATAACTGACATTTTTTTTTTAATTCCAATAATAGCATTGTGTATCCTATTTGACTTTACATGAAAATTATTTTACCAGTTTCAATTCATCGGCATATAAACAGCAGAATTATCGATTTCTTTTATAAAATTTTAAACAAATTTTTGAAAACACGTGGAAAGAGGTCTCATTTCCTTCGTGAATTTAAATGCATTTCGGTTTTTGACTCTAGAAAGAAGACTAATACTTACAGGCTTTGTGTCCGTCTCAAATTCTGTACTAAGTCCGGATATGTTGATAAAATCAGAAGCAAACGGAGCATAATGGTAAGGAAAATACCATTTCCACGACGCACAGCCTTGATAATAATATCTCAGAACCCAACACAAACCTCGAACGTAATGTAAAGCCACTGCATTTCTAAAAAAAAAAAAAAAATCACTAATAACAATTTATCACCAATTAGACTCAATCAAACAAACCTGAATTCCAAATTCGACGGCGCAACATCGAATTTCGACTCATAATATCGATCTTTAAACCCGTCCTCCCACAAACGAACTTCATCTTGCACCTCTTCTTCATCATCGTCTTCCAACTCGTCACGGCCCCTCTTCACACCTCTCGATTGTTGCTCTTGAGATCCCGGTTTGCTCAACATCGATTCTAAGGCTTTTTTAGAATCGGTCGTTTGCAGTTGTGCCTCGGTTTGGGAATGCATCCCGGCTTTTCTGATGTTGTACGCTTCTTGGCGCGGGTTCAAGATGGTTTTCGATCGACCTAATGGCTGTGGATACGATTTATTAATTTCATTCATCCGATTTGGAATTAGCAAGAAGCTTACCGTTGGTTCAAATTGCGTGTTACTCAGTAGGGACCAATCGGTCTTCTCCGCTATCGAATTCAGCTGTCCTTTGTCGTTTGGCCTTCTCGCGAGCTTTGAACTGTATCTCCTTGTGTTGCCTCGTCTTGAAGATTTCATCTTCGGCTTTTCCTAGTTGCGTCATTATGAGTTGTACCCGTTCCAAGTTTACGTCGCCATTTTCTGTCAAGTAACCCTAAACGAGATTTCTACTGTACTTATAATAGGCATCTGCGATTCGCTGATAAATATCAGTCCTTTTTAAATTGATTCGAACGATTTCGAAGTTCAAATACAATGGTGAGTGAAAGCGATCCAAAAGAAACATTTAATAGTTTCAAGTTAATCACATTAAAAAAATAATAACATGAACATAAAAGTTTGAGGTATTTGTATATTTAATTTACTGTACAATCCTTTAATTTATGAAATTGCTGTTCTTTTATTGCCAAAAAGAAAACAAAAAATAGCAAAAAAACACGTTTCATAAGACTTAAAGCACCGCCCATTCATTGTAAAAAAAGCAAAATTAAATTTGTGTCATAAAGCTATTTTTTTTAAATGTATTATTATATAGTCAACTAAAAAATATTTCAAGAAAAACAGGTTAATTGCTGTGTGTCATACTTGCTTCAAAAAAACTTTTGCTTCTATAATCAATTTAATTATTAATCATTTTGACGCAGTCATTTTTGGCGCCCAACGTGGGGCCGATCTATTTATCTACATCTCTTTTCTACATTTTTTTTATTGCATCGATTAGAATCCTAAAGATTTATTAATAATAATAACTGTATTTCAATCGATTCACAGTGGATATAGTGGATATTTGTGGTATATAGTTAATGTTTGTAATTAGTTTTCAATTAAATGGTTTCAAATAAATACGTCGTCAACTCAATGCTAAATATAAAGCGATAGACTGTTGAAGTTATACTCGCTACCAGTATTTTACAAATTATTGAAGCTGAAAAAACCGGAATTAAGGGAAATTGATAAAAAAGCAGTTACATTTTATATAACTTTAGATGATCTAAGTGGAAGATTTTACAGGATATCTACAAGAAGACGAAGAAAAAAAAGAAGAAAAAACGAACCAAAAACCAAATCTTTAAACATTATTAAAAGTAAGCATAGTTGTCTGATGATGTGTTGGAGAATATTTACAAAATAAAGACCTTTAAAATAAATTCCACCAAAACACATCTTAAATAATGATAGTTGTCTCATTTTCATTCACGATTTGGATGTTTAACAATCTGTATTGACCAGAATAAATAATTTTGACGTGAAGATCTAATGCATAGGGCATCATCAACAGTCATCACAGCTGTTGCTAAAAAAGCTATCAGGTATAAAAATTCCATTGAGAGAGAGAGAAACATGATTACGCTGGCATAGAAGTGAAAAAGAAAGTGCAACTAAATGATTTAAAGCAGGCAGACAATATATTATAAACAAAGAATGTTTGCTCTTAACATGTATTGCTGTAATGTGGTTATTGTGTTCTTATTAAATAAGTATTTACAAGAATATATTCCTCTTAAAATAAAGTTAATAATTATCAATCAAATTCGATATGACATAATATTTTTTGCGCCCAACGTGGGGTGACTTTTGAAAATGTTATTTACAAAATTTAAATATATTTTTTGGACTTGATAAATCAGAGCAGTTTGAAGCATACCGGAGATGAGATGGTAAAAAGCTATCTGTGAATAAAATGATTTAGAATGAAATCTTCGTTCAGATAATTAACTTGTTTATTCGAATAATATTTAATTTAGACTTTTTTAAGTACATGACGTTATAAATACGAAATTAATAACAAAAATCTTGCATGGATTCGCCATTTTCTTTTCTAAGATAACTTTATATATAATATTAAATTTTCCAAAGTTTTGAGTTTATAAAATTCGTAGTTTTGAAGTAAATAATTTTGAAGAAAAATCAAATTTGAATGGGGATCAAACCAAAAGGTTTTAAAATAAACATTGGAATTCTTATTTAAATAGACAAAGTCCCTACAAAGTTGAAGATTATAAATCTTTTATGTCATTATATATACAAGGTTATTCGCACTACAGGCATAGAATATTAACACTGCGTAGGCTTTCACGGCCGGTGTAACTATAACTATAACAGCTTCTTGCGGGTTTCGCCGTGTGTCAAAACTTTCGCCCGACGTTTCGCTGTTCATACTGACAGCTTCTTCAGGATAACTGAACTCAAGTTCAGTTATCCTGAAAATAACCCTGCGAAACCCGCAAGAAGCTGTTAGTTATAGACATAGACTATTGTTTCACAGGGTGTTCCAAAAGCCATAAAAGTATCAAAGTTATTTTTGTAAATGAGGGGATTTCATTTTTAAATAATTTGAATTTTATGGCTATCTGCCCCAATTTTCACGTTTCAACTACTTAAGAAGTATTTAAGTTATGTAAGCGAAATTTGCAGCGAAGTATAACAATCGACCACATTTTATAATAAACTTGTCATCTTATACAGGGTGTTCAGAAATTGAAACTAATTAAATAAGAAATTTAAGTGGCTATAAATTGATTGATTTAAATTGAACGCTATATTTTTTTAACTTAGCAACAAATGTACTTTTCAATTACCTATTGAACGATATTTATACCTTAAGCTTTAAGTCTTCGCGTTTTTACAGAATACGCCAAATCGTTTTTTGCGCCATTTACTATTTTTTTAAATTAAAGTTCTAATGTATCTATTGAAGTTTAATTATCTCATCAGAAAAATGAAGAGTTACTAAATGTTAATGGTAATTTTTTCCAGAAAATCCAGATTTACTATAAGCATTTTTTATATACATACTAGTTAGTCAAGCTTATGGACAAAATAGTTAACGGATTTTTGAACATTTTGGACAAAAGCGGTAGATGGCAGCACACCGTTGATGTCCATCTCGATTTAAATATAAGCTTTATAGTTAGACTACTACATACAAGATGGCCCTCTTACGTGTCGGCAAAATATTTTTTTATTGCAATAGTTACCCAAATGTCAAGGTCCGTATCACGTCCGTATACATAAGATTACCTCGTAAGTTGTAGGTGAGGCCCGGGGAAAGAAGAGGGTACGCGATGACGCGCCATACGATCATTCTCCTGTTTGTTTACATCAGGTTTGTTTGTTTGTCTGATCTAAGCAGATCCAAGGAATTTTACGCGTTTGTTTGTATTTTAGAGTATGATTTGTGCGTGTTTATTTGTTTAGAGCAAGCAAATCCAGATCACAAAGAGGTTCCTCTTCCTGCTCGCGATCCGGCGTCCGAGCAATTAGTATTTAGTTTAGTAGTAGTTAGTATTGGAGTATTCTGTCATCATGAAAAGAACTTGAAAGAATATTGCAAGACACGTTCTTGTGGACAAAACATTAATTGAAATATTTTCTAATTTAAGATTTTTTTTTAAAAATAAATATTTAAACTTAAAACAAACAAAAAATCACTGAATAGAGAGAAGTTAAATCTGAAGAACGCAAATTTGCCAAGAAAAAAAGAAAAAAAACACTACATAAATTTCTGTTACTAAATTTTTAGTTTTCTTAGTTTAAGTATGATTACATAATAATAAGAATGTTTTTTTTTTATTAAAAAGAATAAATATTTAGTTTGATAATATATAATCGTTATCTTTTTACCATTTTACTTTACTTTTTCTTAGTTTCTAATTTAATGCTATGCTCTATATAAGTATGTGTGTAGTTCTAAGTTTACTATGTACATTTGTACTATTATGTTTACCATTATATAATAGTACAAATCGTTATTTATTTTTACATATATGCACCACGTTACCTATTAAAAACAGCATACATGATGACGCGTTCGCGCTCTTTCTCTTGATTGGCTGAAAAGTTACGAGGTAACCTTGTATATACGGATCTTGCCCAAAGCTGCCCCAAATCAAGTAAAAAATGTTTGATGATATAAGAAAAACTATATACATAGAGTATACATTAAATTAGAACGAAGAAAAAGTCAAAAAGTAAAGCAAAATGGTACATACATGTAAAAAAAAAAACGATTTATAGTAGGCTACATTTTAAATTAAAATTTCCCGCCTTTACCCAGTTAAAGTTAGCGACAGTACTGCTATACACGGGAGAAGCGAAGATAGCAATAGGAGAGGAGGAGAAGAAGGTTCTCGTATAAACATTCGAACGAAAAACCCACCTTTTATTAAAATTTTAAATATAAAAAGGCTATCGAACTGCAGATTTTATATTATCAATCTAAATACTTATTCTTCTTAAAAACAAACATTTTCTGATTATTAATAATCATAAACATAAGTAAATTAAGGTAACAAAACAACTTATTAATTTAAAATCTAAGAAAACTAAAAATTGAGAAGTAGTTTTATGTTTTGTTTTCTCGGCAAATTTTCGTTCCTTTAGATTTAACTTTTCTCTTTTCAGTAATTTTTTTTGTTTTAAATTTAATTTTTTTTTTTCTTAAAAGAAAAAAACCCTCAATTTAGAAAATTGTTGAATTAATGTTTTGTCAACAAGAACGTGCCTTGCAACATACTTTCAATTTCTTTATATTTATAACAGAATACCTCAGAATATTAACCTTCTAATGTAAACAAACACAAGAATTATCGCGAGGTGCGTCATCACAGCGTCATCGAGCATCCACCCTCTCTTTTCCCTGGGTCACACAATCCGCCAATGCGACTAAATCGCGGATATGGGATTCCGTCGTTTCCGCAGATAGATAAAATACAGAAATCTGTCTGCGTTTTTAAATCAGTTTACATTCACCGATGGAGTGCACCACTTCCCTGAGTAATACTTTATTTTTCTGAAAATACATTACGTTGACTAACTAGATATATTTAAACAATGCTATAAGTATTAATATTTTATAATCTATAGAAATAACATGGTTAATATTGTGTCTAACCTCACTTTTCAGCTGTTCAAAAATTTACATTGCTCTTGTACAGTTATTTAAAAACAAAAATTATCAAAATCAGCTACAATTTCCACAACAATCAGCTCAAAATCTCATACAACATTTTATATAAGCAAAAATATCAACTTACACCTGTTTTATACACCGCATCCTTATAAAGAGAAACCAACCGATCGATCGCACCTTCCCTGATCTCTAAACTAGGCAAATGTGGTAAAAAATCGTTACCAACGAAGAAACACATAAACACCCAATCGTCGAGAACTCTATCAAAGTCATAGGTAAACGGCAGATTCGGCATGGCCAATTCTCGTTCTAAATACTCTCTCAGCACATTCAATCTGACAAATATAAATTCGCCCTCCGAGCCGAACATCTTGTCTTCTTCCGCACTAACGGTTCTCTCCAGGCCGATACAATCTTTTATTTCGTGCCCCTGAAGAATAAATGATTTAACATGCATATTTAATGATCAAGTAACTCATTTTCACTAACCTATTTGCCCACACAAATCGCATGGTCTTGGTTTATTGGGTTTAAATTCTTCGCGAATTATGGTGAAATTAGGTTCGTGGGTAGCTAAACCTAACATTATTAGATCCGCATCGGCTCCACATAGACAATGTCTCGTATTAGGATCATGATCTGGTTGAGCTAAAAGAAATTCACATGTTTTTCATAACAATCATCCATACAAATATATAATTCTTCCTTAAGGCTGGGATATCATATAAAAAATCTCGTAACAAGCTATTTTCGCATAAATTAAAATCTCTCGAATAATAGATGGCCCCCTATTGTACGATTTCATAGTAAAATTAATTATCAATTAATTAATAATTTAAGCAAAAAATTTTCTCAAAGTATAAAAAAATTTAAATGTACAATTTTAAACTATCTTATAACAGATATAACTTACAATATAAAAATAATTGTAAAAGCAATCTCTAAAGTACAAAACACACTACAAACCTTAATTAGCGATGAAGATTTTAACCTATTTCATAATTTTTTAAAACATCAAACAGAAAAATACTTTCTTCAGATTAAACACAAACAACAAAATAAAATTAAGAAACTTGAAGAAAAAATATATAAGAACAAAAATGTAATTAATCAAAATGAAGACAGCTGGATTGAAAACCTAACAGATAATATAATTCCGGACAATGTCAGGGGCTCGCTCAGCCTGGGTCCAAATTTTGGCATTCCTTATGATTCTAAAAATAAAAAAGACATCCCTATTAACAACATTATTGCAAATATAGAATCTGTAATAACCACTTTCCAAGAAAATGAAAAAACCAAAATTAGAAGCAAAATAACAAATACAATAAACAATTTTATGAATTCATCAAAAAACACTGCAGATTATAATCAAAAACTCATCCAAAAACAAATTAATTTAACTAAAAAATTCAAAAAAGACAATCCCAACATTTTAATAACCAAAGCAGATAAAAGCAATAAAACTGTCATTATTAACAAACAGGACTATGAAAAAAAGATGCTAGATATTCTAAATGATACCACAACATATTCAATCATTAATAAAGATCCTACCCTAAAATATCAAAAACAAGGAAATGAATTAATTAATCGTTGGGAAAAAAAGGCTATATATCTACAGAACAAGTCAAAAACTTAAAAATCCCTAATGCACATACACCTAAAATATATGGTCTCCCCAAACTCCACAAAACCAACATCCCACTCAGGCCAATAGTATCCTGTATCCAAAGTCCCTTTTACAATATATCAAAATATCTAGCCATTTCAATCTCAAACATAATTAATAACAACGATTATTATTTGAAAAATTCATTTGATTTAAAAAATTTATTGATAGTACAGAAATAAAAAATAATGACAGATTAATATCGCTTGATGTTGTCTCAATGTACGCCAATATCCCAATAGATTATGCTTTAAATATTATAAGAAAAAAATGGATAAAACTTCAACCACACACAGAATTACCTTCAGATGAATTTTTGAATGCACTTGAAATCACTTTATTTATTTCTTTTTTATTTTATTTCTCTTTTCAAAATAAATTTTACAAACAAATATATGGCTGCGCAATGAGTTCACCCGTATCAAGCACAATAGCTCAATTAGTACTTGAAGATCTTGAAGGACAGGTAATTAACTATTTAAAATTTAAACCAACATTTTATAAAAGGTATGTGGACTACTGTTTAGTGTGTATTCCTGAAGACAAAATCACAAAATTTCATCAATCTTTTAACGATTTTCATCCGAAATTACAATTCACCCTTGAAATAGAAAAAAATCAAATGTTAAACTATTTAGATCTTACCTTGAGTCGAGAAAATAATAAAATTTTGACAAAATTATATCACAAACCAACATTTTCTGGCCGTTATTTGAATTTTCACTCTGCCCAACCCTTTAGTTATAAAAAAAATGTCATGTCTGCCTTAATCAATAGAGCCATTACATTAACCAGTCCAAAATATAGAAAAGAAATTTTAAACACAGTAAAAATCAATTTACAAAAGAATAACTATCCCTTAACGCTAATTCAAAAAACCATTAAAAACAAAATACATCAACATTATAACACCAGACATGTCAATAACACAAAAACCACAAATCCAAGTACCTTTAAATATCTTAGCATCCCATACGTTCCTCAATTGTCCGAAAAACTTAATAAAATACTTTACCCACATAATATAAAACTTGCACATAAAAACCACAATAATTTGAAATTTGGTTTCTCTAAATTAAAGGATTGTATTCCATTACAAAACCAAAGTCACGTAGTTTACAAAATCCCCTGTAACAATTGCAATGGTGTGTACATAGGACAAACATCACAACAACTTCATAATAGAATTAAAGGTCATAAATATCAGAATAATCTCACTGCTTTAAAAAAACATACAATTAACTTAGGTCATACATTTCAATAATATAAGTATTTTAAATAAAGAAAAAAATTATAAAGCGCGATGCATTTTAGAAATGATCCAAATAAACAAACATAAAAACGCAGTAAACGATAAAACGGAGGTAGAAGGTTTGTCAAAAATTTATGCTCCAATCATTTAAACATACTTTTCGCCGCTAATATATGCATGTAAAGAAGAGATAAACAACAATTTTTAGTTTAACAAATTTAAAAAAAACCGCCTATCGCTGAGCTAGCCTTTCGCGTATGTTTAAAAGTATTTCTATGACAGTTTGATTTAAAATAGTTTTGTTAACAGTTTGTAAAATTGGTTAGAAATGTAATTAATAAATATGTTTTTAAAATGTTTGTGAATGTCCCTAGAAGTAAGTATAAAAAAAAAAAAACTCACATTTTGTTTATAATTATTGACATTTTATAATTAATTTTTAGATATATTTAAGAAAAAAAAAAAATAATAAAACAAGTTAAATTATAAAATATACATTTCTGATGAAGACAAGAAAAATAAAGATTGTCGAAACGTAAAAAAATGAGTTGTTTAACTTTTAAGTCATCATTATAAATTAGCCGCTACCCTCACGAAGAAAAAAAAGGAATAACCATACATAATTAACGGCTACGGAAAAAAACATCATCAAGTAAAATTAATTATATTACAATTTGTGCAGCATTAAACTTTGAATTGCCTAACTATAAGTTCACGATAGTCGATATAATTTTATATTTCCATTAATTTGCAACATATAGTGCTGTTTGCCTACGTGAGATATCTAAAATCCACACAAAATCTAAACGAGAAATGCGTATCTAGGAACATAAAACACGCCCCTCTCCTAATATAAATCCGAATACCTCTTTTGAAGATACGAGCTTTTCTTTTCCAACAACCATAGGTGGAATATACAGTGTGTAACAAAATCAGATTTTTTTATCGATTTATCAAAAACCGTTAATAAATAAATAAATAAAAAACAATTATGCAAGGTTGTTTTATATTATTACTCGTATAACCATGTTGTGATTTTTTTCGTGACTTCTTTTGTTGAGTTTTTATAGAAACAATCTATTTTTTGAATGAGACCCCTGGGGCCTTATTCTCGAATCTGAGGAAGTGGAAATGCCAAGAGAATTGTCAAAAAATTCCTACGATTGCAATAGTTGGTATTCTCGAGTTCAATTTCTCACGTTTTCGTAGGAAAGTACTCCCCGGTATTTTCTCCTACAAATAAACAAGGGAATTTGCTGGAAAAATTGAATCGGCTTCGCTCGGTCTCACATCGGTGGTTTCCGCGTTTGTTGTTATATTCGTGAATTATCTAACCCAGTGGTCTCAAACTTATTAGACATGTACCCTTTTTACCACAAACATTTTAGGTACCCCTTCTCAGTTACGGTACTAAGTAAACTATAATTAAAATATTAAACAAATCTTAAAGCCTTCTATGTAGCATAGAAGTATAGTGTTAACCTTTGAAACTGAATTACGCATCATGTTTAAATAAAAACAAAGAGATATTGTTTACAAACATTTTTATTACATTAAAAAAACACACAAAATTTAAAGAACAAAAAGCGCTTACTTTCAAAGAGATTAGTGAGAAGGGTGAGCTTGTTTCCCTTTGCACAGTTTATCAAAATTGGGTTTTAACTTGGTTAAATACAATCTTAAATCATCTTCAACATTTAATTTGTTTCTAGATTTATTTTTAAGATAGGTTAAACTTGAGAATCCTTTTCACATAAATAAGAGGTGGAAAACCCAACAAGAAATTTAACAGCAGTGCTTGACAGTTCTTTGTATTCCTTCCAATACCGATCCAGAAATCTAACAATGCAGTACAGCAGTCAAATATTTGTTTTGAACGTGGGATCACATGATACTTCAATGAGGTGTTCCTTTTGAAAGATAGTCAGGTTAGTGTCCATAGCATCAGCATTAAAGGGGTCACGTATCCAGTTATACTGTTTCTCCAAAGGTGGAAAGTACTCTCTTATGCGGATCTTCAATGCATTCAAATGCTGGCCCATTTGAGTCTTGAGTTCAGTGAAATCAAATATGTTTTTCTCATTATCTTGCAAAAATGTAAGTAATCTTTCAAACGGCTCGCAGTTGTTATTTTCTATTTGTTTTTCCCAGAGAATGATCTTTTTTTACCATTGCATCAGTTTTCTTTTCTATATTAAAAATATCAGAAACACTGCCTTGCATGGATAAATTCCAGATGTTGAGTTTTCCAAAAATATCACTTAAATAAGCCAACTTCAAAAGCCAATCAAAATCAGTAAGTACAGATGACAGATGGGATTTGTGTTCGGTAAAAAAATATGTAATTCTTTGTGGAGTTCAAATACACGGGACAAAACATTTCCCCGAGAAAGCCATCGTACCTCAGTATGTAGCAATAAGTTCTCATGGAGGCTCCCCATATCCTGGCATAGAATTTTAAAGTAACGAGATTTTAGGGGCCTAGTTTTTATGAAGTTCACAATTTTCACACTCTGATCAAGGACATCTTTAAGTTCATCAGGGAGGTGCTTAGCCACCAAAGCCTCTCGGTGAAGGACACAATGAGTGAACTTACACTCAGTTGAAACCGTTTTAATATGGCCTACCAGCCCTGTGATGTGACCGCTCATAGCCTTAGCACCATCCATACACACTGACACACAGTTTTTCCACTCGAGCTGGTTTTCGGAAAAAAAAAAGAATCTAACAAATTGAAAATATCTTCACCTTTTGTCGATGTTTTAAGTGTCTTACAAAATAAAATATCTTCAAATATTTCATCTTGAAAAATGCCACGTACAAAAACGATCAGTTGGGCTAGGCCAGCGACATCCGTGGTTTCATCGAGTTGTATACCAAAGCAAGGACTAGCTCGAATTGCTCCAACAAGTTGTTCTTTTGTGTCATACGCCATATCACTAATTCTCCTTGAAACTGTATCATTTGATAATGGAATTGCTGTAATTCTTTTTGCCTCGTTCTCTTCCAAGCATACAAGAAACAATTTCTGCTGCGGCAGGAGGATTAGGTTTTCGCCAATAGTATGGTTTTTACCAGACTTCGCAATTAAATGACTAACTTTGTAAGAAGCTTTTAGAGCACTTTCATTTTGTTCTGCACCAGAAAAGTGTTTTATCGTGTTTTTCCTACTTTTCAAATCTTCCAAAAGACGTTCAAAGTACCGTAACTCCTTTTTGACTAAGTTCTCATGTTTGCTTTCAAAATGGCGTTTTAAAAGAAGAAGGTTTCATAGAATTGTTTGATAAAATTTCTGAACAAACAACGCATTGTGGATTAGGCTCGTCTGAGCTTCCAGTCCAAGTAAAACCTAATTTTAAGTACAACTCGTCATATTTTCTCTTTTTACTTTTATATTCATTTGCCAGTTTTTTCGGGTTTTTTTATTTTTTCCTTGAGCTGCTCATTAGTAACAAGACGTTCAGGTCTACTTTCATTTTGTGAAGTTGATGGCCCAGAACTTTGATGCAGATCTTCATGAGGCCTTTTCTTTAGGAGCCATTTATCCATTGTTAATTTTTATTGTAAAATTCACTTACGTGGTACCTGACTCAGTTTTCAAACAGATGTCCGTAAACGTGTTTCAACAGGATTGAGTGTCCGCAGAATAACACAACACACCACAAAAATAACATGATGACTAAGCCCTTAGTGGCGCGCGCACGTCAACGTGTCCATACGTGTCCCGGGTTGTTTTATTTTATTGTTGGCCGGCCGCGTACCCCCTAAAAATTTTCGCGTCCCCCGAGGGTACCACAGTTTGAGAACCACTGATCTAACCTAACCTAAGCGATCCTAATAAAAGTAAGAGTAATAGATAATATAACTTTATTAACTATAACATTTGGTTGTATAATAACCAACAACTTAGAGATTACAACTAAAGCCGGTTGAAATAATATCTTATATAATCTCCCCTAATTTTATATATTATGCATTGTGATGGATGCTGAGGGAATATTGTAGGCCGAGAAAATATCTAAAAATAAAGATCAAGCTGAAGAACTTTCTGAAGCACCAACAAGACAGTTTCTGCTCAGAGTAAATGCATTTGAGCAGTTAAGCAATAATTTGCTTGAATGATAATAAAGCTTTAGTTAGAAATATAATTTAATGATTGTAAGCTTACGCGGCGAAATCCGAGCTATTTATTTCGGCATGTTTGGCTATGTACTCTATTAGTCGTTGCTTTTGTATAGCTGTAATATGAACATGTCTAGCCTTTTTCTCTACCACGATTTTTATTTTAAAAAATACGTTAAAATAATATCCATTAACGTAAAGAAATCGATCACTATACTTTAAATTAAAAGCAGCTGTTATAAACACATCTCTTTCTACCGCCGTTTCTATCGGTCCCTCTCCATCCCTTCTTAATTTATGACTTGACAACAACGTACTATTATTCCCCGGGAGTAAACGTTGTACTTGTCCAGGTAACCAAATTTAAATTTCCTACAATTATTTTTTTGTAACTTCAACATAAAGATATTAAAATAACTATTAATGTGATACAAAATTCTAAGTAATTTCATGATTCAACGTTGAAGTTACTAAAAATAATTGTGAGAAATTTAAATTTGGTTGCCTTGGTGGCAATTAGAACGGAAGAAGGAAGAGGTAAGAGATAACAGGTATATATTAAATCGGTCCCTGTTCTATATTTGTATCTGTTACCAAATAACTGTTACAAGTATTTGTACTATCTCTATTTGGTTGTCAGTTATATTTCATATTGTTTATGTCACATTTCTTGTACGTTCTCGTCTATTTCTTACTAAAATTAATATGATGTCTTGTTCGTTGCTGTTTCTTCTTGTTATTTTGGATATATTAAAAACCTGTTCCTTATTACCTGCATTTTAATTCCATAAGGTAAGACTATAATGCATTATGTATCAATACTATACATGCATTTACTTTTCAGTTTTAGTTAAAAAAAAAAATTGTGTTTACTTGTGAGGAAGACGCATTTATTTTAATGACCCAGCATCACAGTGGAACTCAAAATCCAGACGGATCTTGAGAATACAATTTGAAATCTTGTATTTAACTATTTACGCAGCAGAGTCCTGAGAGAGATTTTAATCATTATAATTTTGTGGACCATGAAAACAATATTATTGGACGATTTTAAGAAAAAAAAAATGTATTTGTAGGAAGAAGTCTCCTGAAAAACCAACAGAAGCGAATGTAAGCAACAATAGATAATATGACAGTTGGTCCAAGAATTTTACGATAACAGGATCATTAGTCAAGGCCTTTGGCCAGCCAGGTCCTCCAATTTAATATCCCCTAATTTTTATGTATTTGGTTGAATTAACAATAATATTTTTAAGAACAGACCTCATAATCTGGAAGTGCTTCAAGATGCAATAGGAACGAAGTTTAACAAATTATGGTAGAAGAATTACAGAGAGTCTTCGACAATATGACGAGTAGAATTAACGTCTGCTTAGCAAATCATGGACATTTTCAACATCTCATGTGATTTATTATAATGAAAAATTGTTCTAATTTAACTGATACATATTACAAATTTTTAATATAATGAAATTATCGGATTTAATATTAACTGTATTATTATTTAATCTTTATTAACCCCTTAAAACCAAATGAACACTTATTGAGTTTTGACTTTTAAAATTATTATAAGGAATTGTGTCATTACAAGTGCCAATCTGTATATTTGGTTGTCTATAGTTCTCATCTTATTCATTTACGAATACTAGTATTTACTATCTATTAGTAACAAAAAATATGATCTGGAAGATGCTTTTACAAGTTATTTATATTTCAAGTGATATTGAGGTATTTCAAAAATATAATATCATTAATAAACACTTAAATATAATGATGCCATCTATTCACAAGTGTACACACTTTTATTCCCCATTACTTATCGTTTTACATATTAATGTTCATTTCAGTAAGTTGAGCATATTTCACGATTTCCTTTTCATGAAAATAACATACAAAACGTGCCGCATTGAGTGATTTGCTCAGCTTTGTTTTTTGAAGATTTCTCGTTTTATTAATTGATAATTATTGATACAAAATCTATCACTCAAGGAACAACAAAACAAGTAATGTTTTCAGTTTTTGAATTCTTTTAATTTTGTTATCGTTTGGGAAATGAACATTAAAATCAAAAGTTATCATTCAATGTAGGAATCTGTAGAGTGATATCCCAGTCTTAAAATAAAAATAATATAGACTAACCTCTTTGTTTTCGTATATAATCCATAATCTTATGTTCGCCTTCACCTGGCACATTTGCGTCAGACAATATCACTTTAATACCTTGCCAGCCAGGATCGTTATTCAATCTATCGTAAACATAATACTGCAAACAATCCGACAGTCGTGCCATGAAAGGTGTTCCTGGCGTGATACAATTTGAATCGAAATGCTCCTCCTTTTGTTTCTCCGGTGGTAAATGCGCCCCTTTCAGTAACAATTCCGCCCGAATACGCGCGATATCATTAACTTTTTCGACCGTCTCCTTCGAGGCTCGGAACCGTCGCGATCTCTGCTGATTCATCTTGGCTCTCGTGGCGCGACACCGTCGATAGCCATATATAACAGTTTCCTGGGGCGTACGATGCGAAATAATCGGTCGATGCACTCGAAAATCGCGATCATCATCTCGTCCTCGTTCTTGGGCGCTGGTTTGTCTTCGGGGTGAGTGCAAGGGTGTATGATGCCGTTCATGTCCAGATATAGGTTGTCGAATTCCACCCCGTTCGGGTTAGGTTGGGAGGAATCGACGTGTATTGGAGTTTCCATCGAAATCTTTAATCTGCAAGTGTGTATAGAACGGTAATTTGTACGGCGTAGAAGTTTTAACCTTACTTTCTCTTCTATGCACGGTGCGATGACGGAAGGATATTTCCGACTGAGCCAACGGAAAAATGCGGGCACTCCCATGTTTCTTTTGTGTGGTTATTAAACTGATAACATAAATTTTGAATATTTGTCACAAATATTGAAATACCAAAACATTAATTAAAAATGGCTAATAAATGTGTCAAATATTTAGTTCGACCGAATTTGCCACTAGAGGGAATAAACAGCCAATAGAAACGCTTTTATTATGTGCGAAATTTAAAAGCAACATAGATATTAAGAATTATACAATCCTATGTTATTTTAGAGTTTTCAATTATCATTCAATAAATGTTAATATCCATCGAAACTTTTAATTATATAGGATCTAACAAACAGTAGTTTTATCAAAAACAGTACGGAAAAATGCAACATTCGTTTAGCAAAGATCTTTGTTACTATTATTAAAATATTTCTTTGTGTGCGATGTTTCTTTTTAATCTTAAACTTTGTAATATACGCTTAAAAATCAGATGAAACAGAATTGCTAACCTCAACAGCGAATAGAAAATCAAAAAAAAATGAAACAATATCTTTCTCGTTAACTATATATAAAAGCAATTACCCTTTTTACTAAGTACTAAAGGTAGATATACTTTGTAATATTATTTCAGAGTGTTTTTTTAATCATGGGAATGATATATCATACCAAAAAATGAAACAACTGAATTTAACAATAAATGAAATATATATTATAATTTTAAATAATGAGGCAAACATATTTACAAGAGAACTGTTTATTTAACATGAACTGAAATACAATAAAATATATTTTGTATTCAGGTAGGTAATTTTTTAATTGCATCGCCCTAATTCCATTTACGGTGGAAATAATAACGAAATCTATAAAGGAGGCTTAAGGTTCTTAACTTTTGTTCCTAGAGGCCGCCGGAGAACGAAACAGTTATCTATTTAGCCGGTAATATGGGCAGCCAGAGTAGGTTCATGTCTGTAATAAGCAATGCAGAGTTACAGATTGCTCCAAGAAGTGGTTCTGCATTACCTTGCGTATAATAGAAGTTTCAGCTAACAGATGACACCGCTGGTCAGGAATTAAGATAAAATTGAACCAATTTTGTTGTAATTTCATAGCGTCCTCAAGTCTATTGTTACTTCTTTTTTTCTGTTAATATTTTTAAAGGGATGACTAAAATTTTACCTTAATTTAAAAGGAAGTATTGGGTTAAACTGAATTGAATAGACAGTTTGCCCATTTTTTGTTTGCTGTTTAGGTACGAGAGATAAAATATAAGATAGAAATATGGCAAAACCAATAATTTTTTGCTTGTAATGTTTCCGAAGAGAAAATCAGTCTGTGATAAAACAGTGTTCGAGACTTTTTTAAAAAACGAACAAAAGCTCATTTTCTTCATTTATCTCCAGCATCTTTATCTGATCTTGCAGAGAAAGATTAAAAATACATTCTCGAAGTTATTTTTTTGTTTCAATTGACGAGGAATTTCTTTTAATATTAGAAGTAAGGTATAGCCATATGAGACTACAAATCGTGATATATTTTAATTGTCATTCATCGGTGAACGTCAATGGTTTGCAGCAATCCATTTGATTTGTGAATATACGTTTTCTTAAATATAGCGTAATTAATTCACACCTTTATTCAAAAATAGAATGCAATCAATGAAAATAATAGTAATACAAAAAAAAAAAAAACATTAATCATTAACTCATAGCTCTACTGGGATAATTATAAAAATTAATTATATAGTAATAATATATATAGTTAATTAGATTATGAGCAAAGTTTTTTATTAATGCAAGTAAAGAAATGAAATATTAGCTTCTATTTAATTAAATTACATACAATTACAAATAATAAGTTACTTTCGTCGTTTTACCGAAATATACACAAACAAAAACAAAATTTGAATGCAAACGGTTATTGAATCTCATTTCTGCTCTGAAGTATTGCGAGGTCGATATTGCTTTTCGTAGTCAGGATATTTTATATGGCGCAATGGCAACTGTCACATTTTTGCCTGTACCTCAGTTTCTGCTAATTGATACAGTATCATAATATATAATTCCTTTTTTACAATTAACCTACATACCTGTTAGTTGTGGTATGTTTCGAAAGAGAAAATCAGGTTCTGCGATAAAATCAGTGTCGAGAACTTTTTTTAAACCAAAAGGAACAAAAGTCATTTTCTTTATTATCTTCCAGCATCTTTATACGTGATCTTGCAGAAAGAGATTAAAAATACGGTTTTCCGAAGTTATTTTTGTTCAATTGACGAGGAATTATCTTTTTAATATGAAGCTATATATATAGTATATGAAACTACAAATCACTGATATTTCAATTGTATTCAATCGGTGAACGTCAAATGGTTTGCAGCAATCCTTTGTTGTAAATATACGTTTTCTTGGAGCTGGTTTGATTTCATTCAATGCGCTGTAAAGCGTGATGTACCTATTAAGTTCAATCCGTATAAACAATGATCTGAGTTGTGGACTCACTCACAATGAATATGTACCAAAATCATTCACTACTTGCAATATTTATGTAAGGAACGCAGATTAGACGATGCGCTACTTAA